>SZWC01002419.1:44876-63268 GCA_023375785.1 Penium margaritaceum
TGGTCAGAAACACAGTGGTCAGAAACACAGTGGTCAGAAACACACTGGTCAGAAACACAATGGTCCAAAACACACTGGTCTGGAACACAATGGTCAGAAACACGGTGGTCACAGACACACTGGTCAGAAACGCAGTGGTCGAAAACACCCTGGTCAGGAACAAACTATTCAGAAAGGCACTGGTCAGAAACACAGTGGTCCGAAACAGAGGAGTCAGACACACAATGGTCAGAAACACACCGGTCAGAAACACAGTGGTCGGAAACACACTGGTCAGAAACACAGTGGTCAGAAACACAGTGGTCAGAAACACAGTGGTCAGAAACACAGTGGTCAGAAACACACTGGTCCGAAACACACTGGTCAGGAACACAGTGGTTAGAAACAAAGTGGTCAGAAACACAGTGGTCAGAAAAATAGTGGTTAGAAACACAGTGGTAAGAAAACAGTGGTCAGAAACACACTGGCCAGAAACACACTGGTCAGAAACACACTGGTCAGAAACACACTGGTCATAAACACAGTGGTCCGAAACTCAGTGGTCTGAAACACAGTGGACAGAACCACACTGGTCAGAACACAGTGGTCAGAAGCTTACAGGTGTGAAACAAAGTGGTCACAAACACAGTTGTCAGAATCATGCCGTTCAGAAACACGGTGGTCAGAAACACACTGGTCAGAAACACCGTAGTCAGAAACACAGTGGTCAGAAACACACTAGTCACAAACACACTGGTCAGAAACACACTGGTCAGAAACATGGTGGTCATAAAACACTGTGGTCAGAAACACAGTGGTCAGAAACACACTGGTCAGAAACACTTTGGTAAGAACACTCTGGTCAGAAACACAGTGGTCAGAAACGTAGTGGTCAGAAACACAGTCGTCAGAAACACACTGGTCAGAAACACAATGGTCAGAAACACAATGGTCAGAAACATAGTGGTCAGAAATACAGTGCTTAGAAACACAGTGGTCACAAACACAGTGGTCAGAAACACAGTGGTCAAAACCACAGTGGTCAGAAACACACTGGTGAGAAACACGGTGGTCATAAATTCAGTGGTCAGAAACACAGTGGTCAGAAACACAGTGGTCCGAAACACAGTGGTCCGAAACACAGTGGTCAGAAACACAGTGGTCAGAAACACTGTGGTCAGAATAACACTGGTCAGAAACACACTGGTTAGAAACACGGTGGTCAGAAACACAGTGGTCAGAAACACAGTGGTCCGAAACACAGTGGTCCGAAACACAGTGGTCAGAAACACAGTGGTCAGAAACACTGTGGTCAGAATAACACTGGTCAGAAACACACTGGTTAGAAACACGGTGGTCAGAAACACAGTGGTCAGAAACACAGTGGTCCGAAACACAGTGGTCCGAAACACAGTGGTCAGAAACACAGTGGTCAGAAACACTGTGGTCAGAATAACACTGGTCAGAAACACACTGGTTAGAAACACGGTGGTCAGAAACACAGTGGTCAGAAACACAGTGGTCCGAAACACAGTGGTCCGAAACACAGTGGTCAGAAACACAGTGGTCAGAAACACTGTGGTCAGAATAACACTGGTCAGAAACACACTGGTTAGAAACACGGTGGTCAGAAACACAGTGGTCAGAAACACAGTGGTCCGAAACACAGTGGTCCGAAACACAGTGGTCAGAAACACAGTGGTCAGAAACACTGTGGTCAGAATAACACTGGTCAGAAACACACTGGTTAGAAACACGGTGGTCAGAAACACAGTGGTCAGAAACACAGTGGTCCGAAACACAGTGGTCCGAAACACAGTGGTCAGAAACACAGTGGTCAGAAACACTGTGGTCAGAATAACACTGGTCAGAAACACACTGGTTAGAAACACGGTGGTCAGAAACACAGTGGTCAGAAACACAGTGGTCCGAAACACAGTGGTCCGAAACACAGTGGTCAGAAACACAGTGGTCAGAAACACTGTGGTCAGAATAACACTGGTCAGAAACACACTGGTTAGAAACACGGTGGTCAGAAACACAGTGGTCAGAAACACAGTGGTCCGAAACACAGTGGTCCGAAACACAGTGGTCAGAAACACAGTGGTCAGAAACACTGTGGTCAGAATAACACTGGTCAGAAACACACTGGTTAGAAACACGGTGGTCAGAAACACAGTGGTCAGAAACACAGTGGTCCGAAACACAGTGGTCCGAAACACAGTGGTCAGAAACACAGTGGTCAGAAACACTGTGGTCAGAATAACACTGGTCAGAAACACACTGGTTAGAAACACGGTGGTCAGAAACACAGTGGTCAGAAACACAATGGTCAGAAACACACAGGTCAGAAATACATTGGTAAGAAACACAGTGGTCAGAAACACAGTGGTCAGAAACACATTGGTCAGAAACAAAGTGGTCAGAAACACAGTGGTCTGAAACACACTGGTCAGAAACACACTGGTCAGAAACATACTGGTCAGAAACACACTGGTCAGAAACAACGTGGTCAGAAACACGGTATTCAGGAACACAGTGGTCATAGACACAGTGGTCAGAAACACATCGGTCAGAAACACGGTGGTCAGAAACACGGTGGTCAGAAAATCAGTGGTCGTAAACACACTGGTCAGAAACACTCTGGTCAGAAACACAGTGGTCAGAAACACGGTCAGAAACACACTGGTCAGAAACACACTAGTCAGGAATACACTGGTCAGAAACACACTGGTAAGAAACACACTGGTTATATACATCGTGGTCAGAAGCACACTGGACATAAACACATTGGTGAGGAACACACTGGTCAGAAACACAGTCGTCAGAAACACACTGGTCAGAAACACCTGTCAGGAACACACTGGTCAGAAACACACTAGTCAGGAATACACTGGTCAGAAACACACTGGTAAGAAACACACTGGTTATATACATCGTGGTCAGAAGCACACTGGACATAAACACATTGGTGAGGAACACACTGGTCAGAAACACAGTCGTCAGAAACACACTGGTCAGAAACACCTGTCAGGAACACACTGGTCAGAAACACACTAGTCAGGAATACACTGGTCAGAAACACACTGGTAAGAAACACACTGGTTATATACATCGTGGTCAGAAGCACACTGGACATAAACACATTGGTGAGGAACACACTGGTCAGAAACACAGTCGTCAGAAACACACTGGTCAGAAACACCTGTCAGGAACACACTGGTCAGAAACACACTAGTCAGGAATACACTGGTCAGAAACACACTGGTAAGAAACACACTGGTTATATACATCGTGGTCAGAAGCACACTGGACATAAACACATTGGTGAGGAACACACTGGTCAGAAACACAGTCGTCAGAAACACACTGGTCAGAAACACCTGTCAGGAACACACTGGTCAGAAACACACTAGTCAGGAATACACTGGTCAGAAACACACTGGTAAGAAACACACTGGTTATATACATCGTGGTCAGAAGCACACTGGACATAAACACATTGGTGAGGAACACACTGGTCAGAAACACAGTCGTCAGAAACACACTGGTCAGAAACACCTGTCAGGAACACACTGGTCAGAAACACACTAGTCAGGAATACACTGGTCAGAAACACACTGGTAAGAAACACACTGGTTATATACATCGTGGTCAGAAGCACACTGGACATAAACACATTGGTGAGGAACACACTGGTCAGAAACACAGTCGTCAGAAACACACTGGTCAGAAACACCTGTCAGGAACACACTGGTCAGAAACACACTAGTCAGGAATACACTGGTCAGAAACACACTGGTAAGAAACACACTGGTTATATACATCGTGGTCAGAAGCACACTGGACATAAACACATTGGTGAGGAACACACTGGTCAGAAACACAGTCGTCAGAAACACACTGGTCAGAAACACCTGTCAGGAACACACTGGTCAGAAACACACTAGTCAGGAATACACTGGTCAGAAACACACTGGTAAGAAACACACTGGTTATATACATCGTGGTCAGAAGCACACTGGACATAAACACATTGGTGAGGAACACACTGGTCAGAAACACAGTCGTCAGAAACACACTGGTCAGAAACACCTGTCAGGAACACACTGGTCAGAAACACACTAGTCAGGAATACACTGGTCAGAAACACACTGGTAAGAAACACACTGGTTATATACATCGTGGTCAGAAGCACACTGGACATAAACACATTGGTGAGGAACACACTGGTCAGAAACACAGTCGTCAGAAACACACTGGTCAGAAACACCTGTCAGGAACACACTGGTCAGAAACACACTAGTCAGGAATACACTGGTCAGAAACACACTGGTAAGAAACACACTGGTTATATACATCGTGGTCAGAAGCACACTGGACATAAACACATTGGTGAGGAACACACTGGTCAGAAACACAGTCGTCAGAAACACACTGGTCAGAAACACCTGTCAGGAACACACTGGTCAGAAACACACTAGTCAGGAATACACTGGTCAGAAACACACTGGTAAGAAACACACTGGTTATATACATCGTGGTCAGAAGCACACTGGACATAAACACATTGGTGAGGAACACACTGGTCAGAAACACAGTCGTCAGAAACACACTGGTCAGAAACACCTGTCAGGAACACACTGGTCAGAAACACACTAGTCAGGAATACACTGGTCAGAAACACACTGGTAAGAAACACACTGGTTATATACATCGTGGTCAGAAGCACACTGGACATAAACACATTGGTGAGGAACACACTGGTCAGAAACACAGTCGTCAGAAACACACTGGTCAGAAACACCTGTCAGGAACACACTGGTCAGAAACACACTAGTCAGGAATACACTGGTCAGAAACACACTGGTAAGAAACACACTGGTTATATACATCGTGGTCAGAAGCACACTGGACATAAACACATTGGTGAGGAACACACTGGTCAGAAACACAGTCGTCAGAAACACACTGGTCAGAAACACCTGTCAGGAACACACTGGTCAGAAACACACTAGTCAGGAATACACTGGTCAGAAACACACTGGTGAGAAACACAGTGGCCAGAAACACAATGGTCAGAAACACACTGGTCAGAAACATAGTGGTCAGGAACACACCGGTCACAAACACACTGGTGAAAAACACAGTGGTCAGAAACACAGTGGTCAGAAACACACTGCTCAGAAACACAATGGTCCGAAATACACTGGTCAGAGACACACTGGTTAGAAACGCAGTGGTCGTAAAATCCCTGGTCAGGAACCCACTAGTCCGGAAGGCACAAGTCAGAAACACAGTGGTCAGAAACACAGTGGTCAGAAACACAATGGTTAGAAACACACTGGTCAGAAACACAGTGGTCTGAAACACACTGGTCAGAAACAGAGTGGTCAGAAACACAGTGGCCAGAAACACAGTGGTCAGAAACACGGTGGGCAGAAAAACACTGGTCAGAAACACACTGGTCAGAAACACACTGGTCTGAAATACACTGGTCAGCAACACAATGGTCAGAAACAAACTGGTCAGAAACACAGTGGTCAGAAACACAGTGGTCAGAAACACAGTGGTAAAAAAACAGTGGTCAGAAACACACTGGTCAGAAACACACTGTTCATAAACACGGTGGTCAGAAACACACTGGTCATAAACACAGTTGTCAGAAACACAGTGGTCAGAAACACGGTGGGCAGAAAAACACTGGTCAGAAACACACTGGTCAGAAACACCTGTCAGGAACACACTGGTCAGAAACACACTAGTCAGGAATACACTGGTCAGAAACACACTGGTGAGAAACACGGTGGTCATAAATTCAGTGGTCAGAAACACAGTGGTCAGAAACACGGTGGGCAGAAAAACACTGGTCAGAAACACACTGGTCAGAAACACCTGTCAGGAACACACTGGTCAGAAACACACTAGTCAGGAATACACTGGTCAGAAACACACTGGTGAGAAACACGGTGGTCATAAATTCAGTGGTCAGAAACACAGTGGTCAGAAACACGGTGGGCAGAAAAACACTGGTCAGAAACACACTGGTCAGAAACACCTGTCAGGAACACACTGGTCAGAAACACACTAGTCAGGAATACACTGGTCAGAAACACACTGGTGAGAAACACGGTGGTCATAAATTCAGTGGTCAGAAACACAGTGGTCAGAAACACGGTGGGCAGAAAAACACTGGTCAGAAACACACTGGTCAGAAACACCTGTCAGGAACACACTGGTCAGAAACACACTAGTCAGGAATACACTGGTCAGAAACACACTGGTGAGAAACACGGTGGTCATAAATTCAGTGGTCAGAAACACAGTGGTCAGAAACACGGTGGGCAGAAAAACACTGGTCAGAAACACACTGGTCAGAAACACCTGTCAGGAACACACTGGTCAGAAACACACTAGTCAGGAATACACTGGTCAGAAACACACTGGTGAGAAACACGGTGGTCATAAATTCAGTGGTCAGAAACACAGTGGTCAGAAACACTGTGGTCAGAAACACAGTGGTCAGAAACACAGTGGTAAAAAACACAGTGGTCAGAAACACACTTGTGAGAAGCACGGTGGTCATGAATTCAGTGGTCAGAAACACAGTGGTCAGAAACACAGTGGTCAGAAACACACTGGTCAGAAACACAGGTGTCAGAAACACAGTGGTCAAAAACACAGTGGTCAAAAACATAGTGGTTAGAAACGCACTGGTGAGTAACACGGTGGTCATAAATTCAGTGGTCAGAAACTCTGTGGTCAGAAACACACGTTTCAGAGACACGATGGTCAGAAACACAATGGTCAGAAACACAGTGGTCAGAAACACACTGGTCAGAAAGACAGTGGTCTGAAACACAGTGGTTAGAAACTCAGTGGTCAGAAACGTACTGGTCAGAAACACAGTGGTGAGAAACACAGTGGTCAGAAACACAGTGGTCAGAAACTTACTGGTCGGGAAACAGTGGTCAGAAACACACTGGTGAGAAATACACTTGTCAGAAACACAGTGATCAGAAACACAGTAGTCAGAAACACACTGGTCTGAAACACAGTGGTCACAAACACCCTGGTCAGAAACACACTAGTCAGAAACACACTGGTCAGAAACACGGTGGTCAGAAACACAGCTGTCAGAAACACAATGGTCAGAAACACACCGGTCAGGAACACGGTGGTCATAAACATACTGGTCAGAAACACACTGGTCAGAAACACAGTGGTCAGGAACACAGTGGTCAGAAACACAGTGGTCAGAAACATAGTGGTCAGAAACACACTGGTTAGAAACACAGTGATCAGAAACACAGTGGTCAGAAACACACTGGTCAGAAACACAGTGGTCAGAAACACCGTGGTCAGAAACACATTGGTCAGAAACACAGTGATCAAAAACACAGTGGGCAAGAACACAGAGGTCAGAAACATAGTGGTCAGAAACACACTGGTCAAAAACACATTGGTCAGAAAACTCTGGTCAGAAACACAGTGGTCAGAAACACACTGGTCAGAAACACAGTGGTCAGAAACACACTGGTGAGAAACATGGTGGTTAGAAATACAGTGGTCAGAAACACAGTGGTTAGAAACACAGTGGTCAGAAACACAGTGGTTAGAAACACAGTGGTCAGAAACACAGTGGTCAAAAACACAGTGGTCAGAAACACTGTGGTGAGAAACACGGTGGTCATAAATTCAGTAGTCAGAAACACAGTGGTCACAAACACAGTGGTCAGAGACACACTGGTCAGAAAACACAATGATCAGAAACACAGTGGTAAAAAACACAGTGGTCAAAAACACAGTGGTCAGAAACACACTGGTGAGAAACACGGTGGTCATAAACTCAGTGGTCAGAAACACAGTGGTCAGAAACACAATGGTCAGAGACACAATGGTCAGAAACACAGTGGTCAGAAACACAGTGGTCAGAAAGACAGTGGTCAGAAACACAGTGGTCAGAAACACAGTCGTCAGAAACACAGTGGTCAGAAACACAGTGGTCAGAAAGACAGTGGTCAGAAACACAGTGGTCAGAAACACAGTCGTCAGAAACACAGTGGTCAGAAACACAGTGGTCAGAAAGACAGTGGTCAGAAACACAGTGGTCAGAAACACAGTCGTCAGAAACACAGTGGTCAGAAACACAGTGGTCAGAAAGACAGTGGTCAGAAACACAGTGGTCAGAAACACAGTCGTCAGAAACACAGTGGTCAGAAACACAGTGGTCAGAAAGACAGTGGTCAGAAACACAGTGGTCAGAAACACAGTCGTCAGAAACACAGTGGTCAGAAACACAGTGGTCAGAAAGACAGTGGTCAGAAACACAGTGGTCAGAAACACAGTCGTCAGAAACACAGTGGTCAGAAACACAGTGGTCAGAAAGACAGTGGTCAGAAACACAGTGGTCAGAAACACAGTCGTCAGAAACACAGTGGTCAGAAACACAGTGGTCAGAAAGACAGTGGTCAGAAACACAGTGGTCAGAAACACAGTCGTCAGAAACACAGTGGTCAGAAACACAGTGGTCAGAAAGACAGTGGTCAGAAACACAGTGGTCAGAAACACAGTCGTCAGAAACACAGTGGTCAGAAACACAGTGGTCAGAAAGACAGTGGTCAGAAACACAGTGGTCAGAAACACAGTCGTCAGAAACACAGTGGTCAGAAACACAGTGGTCAGAAAGACAGTGGTCAGAAACACAGTGGTCAGAAACACAGTCGTCAGAAACACAGTGGTCAGAAACACAGTGGTCAGAAAGACAGTGGTCAGAAACACAGTGGTCAGAAACACAGTCGTCAGAAACACAGTGGTCAGAAACACAGTGGTCAGAAAGACAGTGGTCAGAAACACAGTGGTCAGAAACACAGTCGTCAGAAACACAGTGGTCAGAAACACAGTGGTCAGAAAGACAGTGGTCAGAAACACAGTGGTCAGAAACACAGTCGTCAGAAACACAGTGGTCAGAAACACAGTGGTCAGAAAGACAGTGGTCAGAAACACAGTGGTCAGAAACACAGTCGTCAGAAACACAGTGGTCAGAAACACAGTGGTCAGAAAGACAGTGGTCAGAAACACAGTGGTCAGAAACACAGTCGTCAGAAACACAGTGGTCAGAAACACAGTGGTCAGAAAGACAGTGGTCAGAAACACAGTGGTCAGAAACACAGTCGTCAGAAACACAGTGGTCAGAAACACAGTGGTCAGAAAGACAGTGGTCAGAAACACAGTGGTCAGAAACACAGTCGTCAGAAACACAGTGGTCAGAAACACAGTGGTCAGAAAGACAGTGGTCAGAAACACAGTGGTCAGAAACACAGTCGTCAGAAACACAGTGGTCAGAAACACAGTGGTCAGAAAGACAGTGGTCAGAAACACAGTGGTCAGAAACACAGTCGTCAGAAACACAGTGGTCAGAAACACAGTGGTCAGAAAGACAGTGGTCAGAAACACAGTGGTCAGAAACACAGTCGTCAGAAACACAGTGGTCAGAAACACAGTGGTCAGAAACACAGTGGTCAGAAACACACTGGTCATAAACACACTGGTCAGAAACACAGTGGTCAGAAACACAGTGGTCAGAAACACAGTGGTCAGAAACACAGTGGTCAGAAACACAGTGGTCAGAAACACACTGGTCAAATACACACTGTTCCGAAAGACACTGGTCAGGAACACAGTGGTCAGAGACAAAGTGGTCAGAAACACAGTGGTCAGAAACATAGTGGTCAGAAACACAGTGGTGAAAAAACAGTGGTCAGAAACACACTGGTCAGAAACACACTGGTCATAAACACAGTGGTCAGAAATACAGTGGTCACAAACACAGTGGTCAGAAATACAGTGGAAAGAAACACCCTAGTCAGAAACACAGTGGTCAGAGACTTACTGGTCAGAAACAAAGTGGTCACAAACACAGTTGTCAGAAACATGCCGGTCTGAAACACAGTGGACAGAATTACACTGGTCAGAAACACCGTGGTCAGAGCTACAGTGGTCAGAAACACGATAGTCAGAATCACAGTGGTCAGAAACACACTAGTCATAAACACACAGGTCAGAAACACACTGGTCAGAAACAAACTGGTCAGAAACATAGTGGTCAGAAACACTGTGGTCAGAAACATAGTGGTCAGAAACACACTGGTCAAAAACACATTGCTCAGAACACTCTGGTGAGAAACACAGTGGTCAGAAGCACACTGGTGAGAAACATAGTGGTCAGAAATACAGTGGTCAGAAACACAGTGGTCAGAAACACAGTGGTCAGAAACACTGTGGTCAGAAACACAGTGGTCAGAAGCACACTGGTGAGAAACATAGTGGTCAGAAATACAGTGGTCAGAAACACAGTGGTCAGAAACACAGTGGTCAGAAACACTGTGGTCAGAAACACAGAGGCCAGAAACATACTGGTCAGAAACACAGTGGTCAGAAACACACTGGTCAGAAACATAGTGGTCGGAAATACAGTGGTCAGAAACACAGTGGTCAGAAACACAGTGGTCAGAAACACAGTGGTCAAAAACACAGTGGTCAGAAACACACTTGTGAGAAACACGGTGGTCATAAATTCAGTGGTCAGAAACACAGTGGTCAGAAACACAGTGGTCAGAAACACAGTGGTCAAAAACACAGTGGTCAGAAACACACTTGTGAGAAACACGGTGGTCATAAATTCAGTGGTCAGAAACACAGTGGTCAGAAACACAGTGGTCAGAAACACACTGGTCAGAAACACAGTTGTCAGAAACACAGTGGTCAAAAACACAGTGGTCAAAAACATAGTGGTCAGAAACGCACTGGTGAGTAACACGGTGGTAATAAGTTCAGTGGTCAGAAACACAGTGGTCAGAAACACACGTGTCAGAGACACAATGGTCAGAAACACAATGGTCAGAAACACAGTGGTCAGAAACACACTGGTCAGAAAGACAGTGGTCAGGAACACAGTGGTTAGAAACTCAGTGGTCAGAAACATACTGGTCAGAAACACA
This sequence comes from Penium margaritaceum, assembly GCA_023375785.1. NCBI lineage: Eukaryota > Viridiplantae > Streptophyta > Zygnematophyceae > Desmidiales > Peniaceae > Penium > Penium margaritaceum. The sequence goes on from SZWC01002419.1 coordinate 55,856, forward strand.
TTGGTGAGAAACACAGTGGTCAGAAACACAGTGGTCAGAAACTTACTGGTCGGGAAACAGTGGTCAGAAACACAGTGGTCATGGACACACTGGTCACAGACACAGTGGTCAGAGACACACTGGTCAGAGATACACTTGTCAGAAACACAGTGATCAGAAACACAGTAGTCAGAAACACACTGGTCTGAAACACAGTGGTCACAAACACCCTGGTCAGAAACACACTAGTCAGAAACACACTGGTCAGAAACACAGTGGTCAGAAACACACTGGTCTGAAACACAGTGGTCACAAACACCCTGGTCAGAAACACACTAGTCAGAAACACACTGGTCAGAAACACGGTGGTCAGAAACACAGCTGTCAGAAACACAATGGTCGGAAACACACCGGTCAGGAACACGGTGGTCATAAACATACTGGTCAGAAACACACTGGTCAGAAACACAGTGGTCAGGAACACAGTGGTCAGAAACACTGTGGTCAGAAACATAGTGGTCAGAAACACACTGGTTAGAAACACAGTGGTCAGAAACACAGTGGTCAGAAACACACTGGTCAGAAACACAGTGGTCAGAAACACACTGGTCAGAAACACAGTGGTCAGAAACACAGTGGTCAGAAACACACTGGTCAGAAACACAGTGGTCAGAAACACACTGGTCAGAAACACAGTGGTCAGAAACACAGCGGTCAGAAACACATTGGTCAGAAACACAGTGATCAAAAACACAGTGGGCAAGAACACAGATGTCAGAAACACAGTGGTCAGAAACACACTGGTCAAAAACACATTGGTCAGAACACTCTGGTTTGAAACACAGTGGTCAGAAACACACTGGTCAGAAACACAGTGGTCAGAAACACACTGGTGAGAAACATGGTGGTTAGAAATACAGTGGTCAGAAACACAGTGGTTAGAAACACAGTGGTCAGAAACACAGTGGTTAGAAACACAGTGGTCAGAAACACAGTGGTCAAAAACACAGTGGTCAGAAACACTGTGGTGAGAAACACGGTGGTCATAAATTCAGTGGTCAGAAACACAGTGGTCACAAACACAATGGTCAGAAACACACTGGTCAGAAAACACAATGATCAGAAACACAGTGGTAAAGAACACAGTGGTCAAAAACACAGTGGTCAGAAACACACTGGTGAGAAACACGGTGGTCATAAACTCAGTGGTCAGAAACACAGTGGTCAGAAACACAATGGTCAGAGACACAATGGTCAGAAACACAGTGGTCAGAAACACACTGGTGAGAAACACGGTGGTCATAAACTCAGTGGTCAGAAACACAGTGGTCAGAAACACAATGGTCAGAGACACAATGGTCAGAAACACAGTGTTCAGAAACACAGTGGTCAGAAACACACTGGTCCGAAAGAGAGTGGTCAGAAACACAGTGGTCAGAGACTCAGTGGTCAGATACGTACTGGTTAGAAACACAGTGGTGAGAAACATAGTAGTCAGAAACACAGTGGTCAGAAACACACTGGTTGGGAATACAGTGGTCAGAAACACAGTGGTCACAGACACACTGGTCACAAACACACTGGTCAGAAACACACTGGTCAGAAACACGGTGTTTGGAAACACAGCGGTCAGAAACGCAATGGTCAGAAACACAATGGTCAGAAACACAGTGGTCATAAACACACTGGTCAGAAACACACTGGTCAGAAACACAGTGGTCAGGAACACAGTGGTCAGAAACACAGTGGTCAGAAAAACAGTGGTCAGAAACACACTGCTTAGAAACACAGTGGTCAGAAACACATTGGTCAGAAACACAGTGATAAAAAACACGGTGGTCAAGAAAACAGAGGTCAGAAACACAGTGGTCAGAAACACAGTGGTCAGAAACACTGCGGTCAGAAACACAGTGGTAAAAAACACACTGGTCAGAAACACAGTGGTCAGAAACACACTGGTGAGAAACATGGTGGTCAGAAACACAGTGGTCAGAAACACTGCGGTCAGAAACACAGTGGTAAAAAACACACTGGTCAGAAACACAGTGGTCAGAAACACACTGGTGAGAAACATGGTGGTCAGAAATACAGTGGTCAGAAACACAGTGGTCAGAAATACAGTGGTCACAAACACAGTGGTCAAAAACACAGTGGTCAGAAACACTCTGGTGAGAAACACGGTGGTCATAAATTCAGTGGTCAGAAACACAGTGGTCAGAAACACAGTGGTCAGAAACACACTGGTCAGAAACACAGTGGTCAAAAACACAGTGGTCAGAAACACTCTGGTGAGAAACACGGTGGTCATAAATTCAGTGGTCAGAAACACAGTGGTCAGAAACACAGTGGTCAGAAACACACTGGTCAGAAACACACTGGTCAGAAACACAGTGGTCAAAAACACAGTGGTCAAAAACACAGTGGTGAGAAACACACTTGTGAGAAACACGGTGGTCATAAATTCAGTGGTCAGAAACACAGTGGTCAGAAAAACACTTGTCAACAACACAGTGGTCAGAAACACAGTGGTCAGAAACACAGTGGTCAGAAACACAGTGGTCTGAAAGACACTGGTCAGAAACACACTGGTCGTAAACATAGTGGTCAGAAACGCAGTGGTCAGAAGCACACTGGTCATTAACACAGTGGTGAGGAACACACTGGTCAGAAACACAGTGGTCAGAAACACACAGGTCAGAAAGAGTGGTCAGGAACACACTGGTCAGAAACACACTAGTCTCAAAATACACTGGTCAGAAACACACTGGAGAGAAACACAGTGGCCAGAAACACAATGGTCAGAAACACACTGGTCTGAAACACTATGGTAAGAAACACACTGGTCAGAAACACACTGGTGAAAAACACAATGGTCAGAAACACAAAGTCAGAAGCACGGTGGTCAGAAACACAGTGGTCAAAAATACACTGGTCAGAAACACAATGGTCCGAAACACACTGGTCACGAACACAGTGGTCAGAAACGCAGTGGTCAGAAACACACTGGTCACGAACACAGTGGTCAGAAACGCAGTGGTCAGAGACACACTTGTCAGAAACGCAGTGGTCGTAAACACCCTGGTCAGGAACACACTAGTCAGAAAGGCACTAGTCAGAAATACAGTGGTCAGAAACACAGCAGTCAGAAACACAATGGTCAGAAACACCGTGGTCAGAAACACACTGGTCATAAACACACTGGTCAGAAACACAGTGGTCAGAAACACAGTGGTCAGAAACACAGTGGTCAGAAACACAGTGGTCAGAAACACACTGGTCAGAAACACACCGGTCAAATACACACTGTTCCGAAAGACACTGGTCAGGAACACAGTAGTCAGATACAAAGTGGTCAGAAACACAGTGGTCAGAAACATAGTGGTCAGAAACACAGTGGTGAAAAAACAGTGGTGAGAAACACACTGGTCAGAAATACACTGGTCATAAACACAATGGTCAGAAATACAGTGGTCACAAACACAGTGGTCAGAAATACAGTGGACAGAAACATTCTAGTCAGAAACACAGTGGTCAGAGACTTACTGGTCAGAAACAAAGTGGTCACAAACACAGTTGTCAGAAACATGCCGGTCTGAAACACAGTGGACAGAATTACACTGGTCATAAACACCGTGGTCAGAGCTACAGTGGTCAGAAACACGATAGTCAGAATCACAGTGGTCAGAAACACACTAGACAGAAACACACAGGTCAGAAACACACTGGTCAGAAACAAACTGGTCAGAAACATAGTGGTCAGAAACACTGTGGTCAGAAACATAGTGGTCAGAAACACACTGGTCAGAAACACATTGCTCAGAACACTCTGGTCAGAAACACAGTGGTCAGAAGCACACTGGTGAGAAACATAGTGGTCAGAAATACAGTGGTCAGAAACACAGTGGTCAGAAACACAGTGGTCAGAAACACTGTGGTCAGAAACACAGAGGCCAGAAACATACTGGTCAGAAACACGGTGGTCAGAAACACCCTGGTCAGAAACATAGTGGTCAGAAATACAGTGGTCAGAAACACAGTGGTCAGAAACACAGTGGTCAGAAACACAGTGGTCAAAAACACAGTGGTCAGAAACACACTTGTGAGAAACACGGTGGTCATAAACACAGTGGTCAGAAACACAGTGGTCAGAAACACAGTGGTCAAAAACACAGTGGTCAGAAACACACTTGTGAGAAACACGGTGGTCATAAATTCAGTGGTCAGAAACACAGTGGTCAGAAACAGAGTGGTCAGAAAAACACTGGTCAGAAACACAGTTGTCAGAAACACAGTGGTCAAAAACACAGTGGTCAAAAACACAGTGGTAAGAAACACACTGGTGAGAAACACGGTGGTCATAAATTCAGTGGTCAGAAACACAGTGGTCAGAAACACACTGGTCAGAGACACAATGGTCAGAAACACAATGGTCAGAAACACAGTGGTCAGAAACACAGTGGTCAGAATCTCAGTGGTCAGAAACGTACTGGTCAGAAACACAGTGGTGAGAAACATAGTGGTCCGAAATACAGTGGTCAGAAACACAGTGGTCAAAAACACAGTGGTCAGAAACACTCTGTTGAGAAACACGGTGGTCATAAATTCAGTGGTCAGAAACACAGTGGTCAGAAACACAGTGGTCAGAAACACACTGGTCAGAAACACAGTGGTCAGAAACACAGTGGTCAAAAACACAGTGGTCAGAAACACAGTGGTCAGAAACACACTGGTCAGAAACACAGTGGTCAGAAACACAGTGGTCAAAAACACAGTGGTCAAAAACACAGTGGTCAGAAACACATTGGTGAGAAACACGGTGGTCATAAATTCAGTGCTCAGAAACACAGTGGTCAGAAAATTACTTGTCAACAACACAGTGGTCAGAAACACAGTGGTCAGAAACACAGTGGTCAGAAACAGAGTGGTCAGAAACACAGTCGTCAGAAACACAGTGGTCAGAAACACAGTGGTCCGAAACACACTGGTCAGAAACACACTGGTCATAAACATAGTGGTCAGAGACGCAGTGGTCAGACTCACACTGGTCATAAACACAGCGGTGAGAAACACACTGGTCAGAAACACAGTGGTCAGAAACACACAGGTCAGAAACAGTGGTCAGGAACACACTGGTCAGAAACACACTAGTCAGAAATACACTGGTCAGAAACACACTGGTGAGAAACACAGTGGCCAGAAACACAATGGTCAGAAACACACTGGTCAGAAACACTATGGTAAAAACACACTGGTCAGAAACACACTGGTGAAAAACACAATGGTCAGAAACACAGAGTCAGAAGCACGGTGGTCAGAAACACAGTGGTCAAAAACACACTGGTCAGAAACACAATGGTCCAAAACACACTGGTCACGAACACAGTGGTCAGAAACGCAGTGGTCAGAGACACACTTGTCAGAAACGCAGTGGTCCTAAACACCCTGGTCAGGAACACACTAGTCAGAAAGGCACTGGTCAGAAACACAGTGGTCAGAAACACAGCAGTCAGAAACACAATGGTCAGAAACACAGTGGTCAAAAACACACTGGTCATAAACACACTGGTCAGAAACATAGTGGTCAGAAACACAGTGGTCAGAAACACAGTGGTCAGAAACACAGTGGTCAGAAACACACTGGTCAGAAACACACTGGTCAGAAACACACTGTACCGAAAGACACTGGTCAGGAACACAGTGGTCAGAGACAAAGTGGTCAGAAACACAGTGGTCAGAAACATAGTGGTCAGAAACACAGTGGTGAAAAAACAGTGGTCAGAAACACACTGGTCAGAAACACACTGGTCAGAAACACATTGGTCAGAAAAACACTGGTCAGAAACACACTGGTCATAAACACAGTGGTCAGAGACTTACTGGTCAGAAACAAAGTGGTCACAAACACAGTTGTCAGAAGCATGCCGGTCTGAAACACAGTGGACAGAATTGCACTGGTCAGAAACACCGTGGTCAGAGCTACAGTGGTCAGAAACACGATAGTCAGAATCACAGTAGTCAGAAACACACTAGTCAGAAACACACAGGTCAGAGACACACTGGTCAGAAACATACTGGTCAGAAACATAGTGGTCAGAAACACACTGGTCAGAAACACATTGGTCAGAACACTCTGGTCAGAAACACAGTGGTCAGAAGCACACTGGTGAGAAACATAGTGGTCAGAAATACAGTGGTCAGAAACACAGTGGTCAGAAACACAGTGCACAGAAACACTGTGGTCAGAAACACAGAGGTCAGAAACATACTGGTCAGAAACACAGTGGTCAGAAACACACTGGTCAGAAACATAGTGGTCAGAAACACAGTGGTCAGAAACACAGTGTTCAGAAACACAGTGGTCAGAAACACAGTGGTCAGAAACACAGTGGTCAGAAACACAGTGGTCAGAAACACACTGGTCAGAAACACATATGTCAGAAACACAGTGGTCAAAAACACAGTGGTCAAAAACACAGTGGTCAGAAACACACTGGTGAGAAACACGGTGGTCATAAATTCAGTGGTCAGAAACACAGTGGTCAGAAACACACTGGTCAGAGACACAATGGTCAGAAACACAATGGTCAGAAAACACAGTGGTCAGAACACACTGGTCAGAAAGACAGTGGTCAGAAACACAGTGGTCAGAATCTCAGTGGTCAGAAACGTACTGGTCAGAAACACAGTGGTGAGAAACACGGTGGTCAGAAACACAGTGGTCAGAAACTTACTAGTCGGGAATACAGTGGTCAGAAACACAGTGGTCACGGACACACTGGTCACGAACACAGTGGTCAGAAACACACTGGTCAGAAATACTCTTGTCAGAAACACAGTGATCAGAAACACAGTGGTCAGAAACACCCTGGTCTGAAACACATTGGTCACAGACACCCTGGTCAGAAACACACTAGTCAGAAACACACTGGTCAGAAACACGGTGGTCAGAAACACAGCTGTCAGAAACACAATGGTCAGAAACACACTGGCCAGGAACACAGTGGTCATAAACACACTACTCAGAAACACACTGGTCAGAAACACGGTGGTCAGGAACACAGTGGTCAGAAACACAGTGGTCAGAAACATATTGGTCAGAAACACACTGGTCAGAAACACACTGGTCAGAAACACAGTGGTCAGAAACACATTGGTCAGAAACACAGTGATCAAAAACACAGTGGGCAAGAACACAGAGGTCAGAAACACAGTGGTCATAAACACACTGGCCAAAAACACATTGGTCAAAACACTCTGGTCAGAAACACAGTGGTCAGAAACATAGTGGTCAGAAACACTGCGGTCAGAAACACAGTGGTCTGAAACACACTGGTCAGAAACACATTGGTCAGAAACACACTGGTGAGAAACATGGTGGTCAGAAATACAGTGGTCAGAAACACAGTGGTCAGAAACACAGTGGTCAGAAACACA
>SZWC01002419.1:89134-116809 GCA_023375785.1 Penium margaritaceum
CACTTCGTCGATAATCTTGTGGTAGACAGTATGGGTGGTATCTTGTAAGCATCCTTTCATGTCTTGCAAGGTCGTTGTATATGCCCTTGGGGGACATCTTGGGTTGTCATGAACTCCTTCCACAAAGAGGGAGAGTTGATACCCGCGGAGGAAATAGTGCTTTGTCTTGACTTGTATACCACCATACCAGTCGTGGATGTTTCCTCCCAACTGATCAAGAACTGGAATGTGTGTCCAGTCGAGGGCTAGTACTGTCATGATGGTTGCTTGTTGGAGGGGTATGACAGCTGCTGGTGTTTTATCCACCAGCGGCATTTGGCAGGATTGCTCCTTGTGCCGAAGTGATTGGTGATCGAGTGGGTGCAGGGCTAAGAGCACGTCCGCGAGTTGAAAGAGGGAACGTAGAATGTGGCAAGGGACAGGCAGGTGCAGACACCCACGAGAGATCTGTTGCTGGCGGGGGTGCAAGTTGCCGCATAAACTGGCAGCTGATGCGTGCAGATCCTTGTGTCTTTCACAGATGCTGGTGATTGCTGATGATGAAATTGGAGGCTGATGACAGTGGAGTGGGTGCAGGGGCAGACCGCGTGCGTTGATGGATGTTTTGGCGTGGGCGCGGGTCGTCGCGACGCGGGCGATGCGACCGGGTGGATCCCTGTACCGAGTGAATGATGAAAGTGGATGATGGCGGAGGAAGGATTGATGATGGAGTGGACGCAGGGGCGAAATCTTGTGCGCTGCGAAGTTACGGCATGGGCGCGGGTCATCGCGACTCGAGCAATGCGACCGAGTGGATCCTTGTGCCGGGCTGAAGTTGATGCTGAAGTGAAGGAGAACGATTGATCGATGAGTGGGCGCAGGGGCGAAACCACGTGCACTGCAAAGTTTTTGGCGTGGGCGCAGGTCGTCGCGGAACGGGCGATGCGACCGGGCAGATCCTTGTGCCGGGCTGTTAATGGAAGCTCAATAAACAATTGACTGATGAGTGGGCGCAGTGGCGGAACCACGTGCGCTACTGGAATGTTTGGCGTGGGCGCAGGTCGTCGCGGAAAAGGCGATGCGACCGGGCGGATCCTTGTGCCGAGCAGAGAACAATTTGCGGAAGCGGAGGAAGCGATTGATTGATGAGTGGGCGTAGGGGCGGAACCACGTGCGCGATAGAGCGATGCTGATGATGCTGATGCAGATGACGGATGGCGGCGCGGAGGATGCTGATGATGGGGAGGAGACGATGCGGAGGCAACACTAATGATGCTTGACGGCGGAGGGATGTAGGTGAGGCAGGAGGAGGCGGCTGATGGAGTAGAGAAAACTGGACTAATGAGGAGGGATGATGGAGGCTAATGAGGACGAAGGCCGAACGCTGGAGGAGACGAGGGATAGAGAGCGACACAAGCGGAGAAAGCGGAGTCAAGATGCGACGCGGTAGGTAGAAGCAATGTGGTAGAAAGGCAGAGCGACGCAACCGCTTCTTTTTAGTGTTCAGGAGAGTGACGGCTTGTTCCCCAGCTGGCTTGGAAGTGGGAGCAGGAGTACTGGTGGTGTCCGATATCCTGTCAGCTGAAAAGGTTGATTGCGGTAGGGAGAGTCAGGCAGCGGGCAGGGACACAAGGCTGCTGATGCCAGGAGAGTGACGGCTTGTTCCCCAGTTGGCTCAGAAATGGGAGTAGGAAGACTGGTGGCGTCCGATATCCTGACAGCGGCAGTCTTGGCTGCAGCTGCTGACGAGGCGAGGAGGTGATGCGAGAAGGCGACTCGGGATGATGCACGCAAGCGGACAAAGGATGATATCGAGGAAGGGGCAGATGAGGCTGATGAGGCAAAACAATCGGGAGGAGATGCCAGCGGAGCAGTTGTGATGAGGGGCAGAGGATGGCAGTCAGCAGGAAGCGTCTTGGTAGTTGGCGGCAGGCGGCGGCTCGAGAGTTGCTTGCGGCTGATGTGGGGGACTCGTCACTAGTAGTTAGCCACGGGCGCGGAAATGGGCGCAGGGCCTCCTCAGGATGACAGGGTGTTTCTTCAGCGTGGATAACTCATCGGGCAGAGCTCCTGATGTCAGCTGTGGACAAAGCGACGAGGCGCGAGATCGCTGTAGCAGCAGCAGGAGAATGTGAATCGAAGCAGCAAAGCAAGGGAGTCGGAAGAGGGATGCCGCGGTCACGATACTCTAGGTGATGTTGCCTGAAGCTCTAGTACCATGTCAGAAGAATGCAACAACAATAGCAGTGGCAGCAGAAGCAAGCAGAAGCATCAGGACATGCAAGTGTACGTCACCAGAGTGACGTAGGCAAGAGCGGTCATATGAGTTAGTCGCGGGAGCTTGATAGAGGCTGAGACGAGAGGTAGTAGAGGTAGACAGGTTGATGTGAGAGAGAATGTTGCAAGGTAGAGTGATGGTTGGCGGAGTGTGAGAGCTAAGCAAAGGAGCGGGCGTGACAGAGCAAAGCGTTGAGAGTTGGTGAAGGCAGAGAATGTGAGGGACGGGCAGAGCAAAATCACGGCGGCGAAGCCGCCGAACCAAGGGGGAACAGGAGGGGCAGAAATGTTCTGGTTAACTAGGGAGGGAATGAACATCCTCCGTATATACTGCAGAACAGGACAAAGGAAGTACGAACAGCTTCGTTCCGCTAGCCAGACACGTGGCGACATAGTCGCTTATTAGGGGCGGCTTGGCTCCGGCAGAATGATCGTGTCCGACCAGCCGTTTGCCAAAGTGGTTTGGTGCAAGACCTGAACCAGTATCGAGCACTCGGCTTATCCGAGGGATGTACATAGTGAGGGAGACCTTGTCCGGTCATGTTTTCTCACAGTCAGGAACACAGCGGTGAGAAAAACACAGGTCAGAAACAGAGTGGTCAGAAACAAAGTAGTCATAAACACAGTGGTCACAAACACAGTGGTCATAAACACACTGGTCAGAAACAAAGTGGTAAGAAACACACTGGTCAGAGATTCATTGGTCAGATACACATTGGTCAGAAACAATGTGGTCTGAAACACACTGGTCAGAAATTCATTGGTCAGAAACACACTGGTCAGAAACACACTGGTCAGAAAAACACGGGTCAGAAATACACTGGTCAGAAACACACTGGTCAGAAACACACTGGTCATAACAAAGTAGTCAGAAACATACTGATCAGAAACACACTGGTCAGAAACACAGTGGTCAGAAACACATTGGTCAGAAACACGGTGGTCAGAAACGGAGTGGTAAGAATCACAGTGGTCACAAACACTGTGGTCAGAAACACACTGATCAGAAACACGCTGGTCAGAAACATAGTGGTCCAAAACAGAGTGGTCAGATACACAATGGTCAGAAACACATTGGTCAGAAACACAATAGTCAGAAACACACTGGTAAGAAACAGAGTGGTCAGAAACATAGTGGTCAGAAACACAGTGATCAGAAACAGAGTGGTCATAAACACACTGGTCTGAAAGAGAGTGGTCTGAAACACAGTGATCAGAAACACAGTGGTCGGAAACACACTGCTTATTAACTCACTGCTCAGAAACACACTCATCACAAACACAGTGGTCAGAGACACGGTGGTCAGAAACACACTGTTCAGAACCACTGTGGTCAGAAACACAGTGGACGTGAACACAGTGGTCAGAAACACAGTGGTCAGAAACACAGTGGTCAGAAACACACTGGTCAGGAACACAGTGGTCAGAAACATAGTAGTCAGAAACACAGTGGTCAAAAACGCAGTGGTCAGAAACGCAGTGTTCAGAAACACACTGGTCAGAAACACAGTGGTCCAAAACACAGTGGTCAGAAACACAGTGCTCGAAAACACAGTGGGCAGAAACACAGTGGTCATAAACACAGTGGTCAGAAACACACTGGTCAGAAATAGAAGCACAGTGGTCAGAAACTTACTGGTCAAGAACACAGTGGTCAGTAACACACTGGTCAGAAACACACTGGTCAGAAACACTGTGGTCAGAAACAAAGTGGTCATAAACACAGTGGTCACAAACACAGTGATCAGAAACACACTGGTCAGAAACAAAGTGGTCAGAAACACACTGGTCAGAAATTCATTGGTCAGAAACACATCGGTCACAAAACACAGTGGTCAGAAACACACTGGTCAGAAACACAGTGGTCTGAAACACACTGGTCAGAAACACACTGGTCAGAAAGACGTTGGTCAGAAACACACTGGTCAGAATAACACTGGTCAAAAACAGAGTGGTCAGAAACAAAGTGGTCATAAAAACTGTGGTCAGAAACACAGTGGTAAGAAACACACTGGTCAGACACAAAGTGGTCAGAAACACACTGGTGAGAAACACACTGGTCAGAAACACGCTGGTGACAGCACAGTGGTCAGAAATATGCTGGTCAGGAACACACTGGTGAGAAACACAGTGGTCAGAAATACAATGGTCAGAAACATGGTGGTCACAAACACAGTGGTCACAAACACAGTGGTCAGAAACACACTGGTCAGACACTCTGGTCAGAAACACGGTGGGCAGAAACACACTGGTCAAAAACACACTGGTCATAAACACACTGGTCAGAAACACACTGGTCGAAATTCATTAGTCAGAAACACACTGGTCAGAAACACACTGGTCAGAACACACAGATCAGAATACAGTGGTCAGAAACACACTGGTCAGAAACACACTCTTCAGAAACACTGTGGTAAAAATCACATTGGTCAGAAACACGGTGGTCAGAAACACAGTGGTCGGAAACACAGTGGTCAGAAATACAGTGGTCTGAAACATTGTGGTCAGAAACACACTGGTCAGAGACACTCTGCTCAGAAACACAGTGGTCAGAAACACAGTGGTCAGAAACACGGTGGTCAGAAACACAGTGGTCAGAAACACATTGGTCAGAAACATAGTGGTCGGAAACACACTGGTCAGAAACACAGTGGTCGGATATACACTGGTCAGAAATACATTGGTCAGAAACATTGTGGTCGGAAACACACTAGTCGAAAACACTCTGGTCAGAAACACAGTGGTCAGGAACACACTGGTCAGAACACAGTGGTCTGAAACATACTGGTCATAAACACACTGGTCAGAAACGCACTGGTCAGAAAACCACTGGTAACAAACAGAGTGGTCAGAAACTAAGTGGTCATAAAAACAGTGGTCAGAAACACGGTGGTCAGAAATACATTGTTCAGAAACAACGTGGTCAGAAAAACACTGGTGAGAAACACCCTGGTCAGAAACACGCTGGTCAGAACACAGTGGTCAGAAGCACACTGGTCAGAAACACACTGGTGAGAAACACAGTGGTCGGAAACACAACGGTCAGAAACATGGTGGTCAGAAACACAGTGGTCGGAAACACAGTTGTCCAAAACACACTAGTCAGAAACACACTGGTCAGAAACACACTGGTCCAAAACACACAGGTCAGAACACAGTGGTCAGAAGCACATTGGTCAGAAGCACACTGGTCAGAAACACATTGGTCAAAAACACAGTAGTAAAAAACACATTGGTCAGAAACACGGTGGTCAGAAACACAGTGGTCAGAAACAAAGTGGTCAGAAACACAGTGGTCAGAAACACAATGGTCAAAATTACAGTGGTCAGAAACACACTGGTCAGAAACACAGTGGTCAGAAACACAGTGGTCAGAAACACAGTGGTGAGAAACACTGTGGTCAGAAACGCAGTGGTCAGAGACACACTGGTCAGAAACACAGTGGTGGGAATCACATTGGTCAGAAACACAGTGGTCGAAAACACAGTGGTCAGAAACAAACTGGTAAGAAACAAAATGGTCAGAAACACACTGGTCAGAAACATTGTGATCCGAAGCACAGTGGTCAGAAACACACTGGTCAGTAACACAGTGGTCAAAAACACACTGGTCACAAACACACTGGTCAGTAACACAGTGGTCAGAAACACAGTGGTAAGAAACACATTGGTCAAATACACAGTGGTCAGAAAGACACAGGTCAGAAACACACCGGTCAGAAACACAGTGGTCAGAAACACAGAGGTCAGAAACAAAATAATCAGAAACACAATGGTCAGAAACACAGTGGTCAGAAAAACAGTGGTTAGAAACACAGTGGTCAGAAACACACTGGTCCGAAACACTGTGGTCAGAAATACACTTGTCAAAAACACACAGGTCAGAAATCAGTGGTCAGAAATACACTGGTCAGAAACACAATGGTCAGGAACACAGTGGTCATACAAACACTAGTCAGAAACACAGTGGTCAGAAACACACTGGTCAGAAACACACTGGTCAGAAGCACAGTGGTCAGAAACACACTTGTCAGAAACACACCGGTCAGAAACACACTGGTTGGAAACACAGTGGTTACAAATGCACTGGTCAGAAACAGAGTGGTCAGAAACAGAGTGGTCAGAAACACTGGTCAGAAACACAATGGTCATAAACACAGTGGTCATAAACACAGTGGTCAGAGACACAGTGGTCAGAAACATTGTGGTCAGACACACAGTGCTCAGAAACAATGTGGTCAGAAACACACTGGTCAGAAATACACTGGTCAGAAACACACTGGTCAGAAACACACTGGTCAGAACAAAGTGCTCAGAAACACACTGATCAGAAACACACTGGTCAGGAACACAGTGGGGAGAAAAACAGTGGTCAGAAACACGGTGGTCAGAAACAGAGTGGTCAGAATCACAGTGGTCAAAAACACACTGGTCAGAACAAAGTGCTCAGAAACACACTGATCAGAAACACACTGGTCAGGAACACAGTGGGGAGAAAAACAGTGGTCAGAAACACGGTGGTCAGAAACAGAGTGGTCAGAATCACAGTGGTCAAAAACACAGTGGTCAGAAACACACTTGTCAGAAACCCTCTGGTCAGAAACACAGTGGTCAGAACCACAGTGGTCAGAAACAGAGTGGTTAGAAACACATTCGTCAGAAACACAGCTGTCGGAAACACACTGGTAAGAAACACTGTGGTCAGAAACACAGTGGACAGAAACACAGTGGTCATAAACAGAGTGGTCAGAAACACAGTGGTCAGAAACACACTGATCATAAACACAGTGGTCAGAAAGACAGTGGTCATAAACATAGTGGTCATAAGCACAGTTGTCAGAAACACAGTGGTCAGAAACGCAGTGGTCAGAAACACACTGGTCAGAAACACAGTGGTCTGAAACACAGTGGTCAGAAACACAGTGGTCAGAAACATGGTTGGCAGAAACACAGTGGTCAGAAACACAATGGTCAGAAACACACTCGTCAGAAACACACTGGTCAGAAATACAGTGGGCAGATACACGCTGGTCAGAAACACACTGGTGAGAAACACAGTGGTGAGACACACTTCGGTCAGAAACACAGTGGTCATAAGCACAGTGGTTGGAAACACAGTGGTCAGAAACGCAGTGGTCAGAAACACACTGGTCAGAAACACAGTGGTCGGAATCACAGTGGTCAGAAAAACAGTGGTCGAAAACACAGTGGTCAGAAACACACTCGTCAGAAACACAGTGGTCAGAAACACACTGGTCAGAAACATTGTGATCCGAAGCACAGTGGTCAGAAACACACTGGTCAGAAACACAGTGGTCAAAAACACACTGGTCAGAAACACACTGGTCAGTAACACAGTGGTCAGAAACACACTGGTCAGAAACATTGTGATCCGAAGCACAGTGGTCAGAAACACACTGGTCAGAAACACAGTGGTCAAAAACACACTGGTCAGAAACACACTGGTCAGTAACACAGTGGTCAGAAACACAGTGGTAAGAAACACATTGGTCAAATACACAGTGGTCAGAAACACACAGGTCAGAAACACACCGGTCAGAAACACAGTGGTCAGAAACACAGCGGTCACAAACACACTGATCAGAAACACAATGGTCAGAAACTCAGTGGTCAGAAACACAGTAGTCAGAAACACAGTGGTCGGAAACACAGTGGTCAGAAACGCAGTGGTCAGAAACACACTCGTCAGAAACACAGTGGTCACAAGCACCCTGGTCAGAAACACACTGGACAGAAACACAGTGGTCAGAAGCACAGTGGACAGAAACACAGTGGTCAGAAGCACAGTGGACAGAAACACAGTGGTCAGAAGCACAGTGGACAGAAACACAGTGGTCAGAAGCACAGTGGACAGAAACACAGTGGTCAGAAGCACAGTGGACAGAAACACAGTGGTCAGAAGCACAGTGGACAGAAACACAGTGGTCAGAAGCACAGTGGACAGAAACACAGTGGTCAGAAGCACAGTGGACAGAAACACAGTGGTCAGAAGCACAGTGGACAGAAACACAGTGGTCAGAAGCACAGTGGACAGAAACACAGTGGTCAGAAGCACAGTGGACAGAAACACAGTGGTCAGAAGCACAGTGGACAGAAACACAGTGGTCAGAAGCACAGTGGACAGAAACACAGTGGTCAGAAACAAAGTGGTCAGAAACACAATGGTCAGAAACACAATGGTCAGAAACTCAGTGGTCAGAAACAAAGTGGTCAGAAACACAGTGGGCAGAAACACAGTGGTCAGAAACACACTGGTGAGAAACACAGTGGTGAGAAACACGCCGGTCAGAAACATTGTGGTCAGAAACACACTGGTCAGAAACACACTGGTCAGAAGCACAGTGGTCAGAAGCACAGTGGTCAGAAACACACTTGTCAGCAACACACCAGTCAGAAAATCACAGGTTGGAAACACAGTGGTTACAAACGCACTGGTCAGAAACAGAGTGGTCAGAAATAGAGGGGTCAGAAACTCTGGTCAGAAACACAGTGGTCAGAAACACAGTGGTCAGAAACACAGTGGTCATAAACACAGTGGTCAGAAACACACTTGTCAGAAACATTGTGGTCAGACACACAGTGCTCAGAAACAATGTGGTCAGAAACACACTGGTCAGAAACACACTGGTCAGAAACACACTGGTCGGAAACATACTGGTGAGAAATCCATTGGTCAGAAACACATTGGTCAGAAACACACTGGTCAGAAACACACTGGTCAGAAACGCACTGGTCAGAAACACACTGGTCAGAACAAAGTGCTCAGAACAAAGTGATAAGAAACACACTGGTCAGAAACACAGTGGGGAGAAAAACAGTGGTCGGAAACACAGTGGTCAGAAACAGAGAGGTCAGGATCACAGTGGTCAGAAACACAGTGGTCAGAAACACACTTGTCAGAGACACTCTGGTCAGAAACACAGTGGTCACAACCACGGTGGTCAGAAACGGAGTGGTTAGAAACACATTGGTCAGAAACACAGCTGTCGGAAACACACTGGTAAGAAACACTATGGTCAGAAACACAGTGGTCAGAAACACAGTGGTCATAAACAGAGTGGTCAGAAACACAGTGGTCAGAAACACACTGATCATGAACACAGTGGTCAGAAAGACAGTGGTCATAAACACAGTGGTCATAAGCACAGTGGTCAGAAACACAGTGGTCAGAAATACAGTGGTCAGAAACACGGTGGTCAGAAACACAGTGGTCAGAAACACAGTGGTCAGAAACACACTGGTCAGAAACACAGTGGTCTGAAACACAGTGGTCAGAAACACAGTGGTCAGAAACATGGTGGGCAGAAACACAGTGGTCAGAAACACAATGGTCAGAAACACACTCGTCATAAACACACTGGTCAGAAATACAGTGGGCAGAGACACGCTTGTCAGAAACACACTGGTGAGAAACACAGTGGTGAGACACACTTCGGTCAGAAACACAGTGGTCATAAGCACAGTGGTTGGAAACACAGTGGTCAGAAACACGCTGTTCAGAAAAACACTGTTCACAAACAGAGTGGTCAGAAACACACTGGTCAGAACTTTATTGATCAGAAACACACTGGTAAGGAACACACTGGTCTGAAACACACTGGTTAGAAACACGCTGGTCAGAACACTGTGGTCAGAAACACAATGGTCAGAAATACATTGGTCAGAAACACGGTCGTCAGATACACAGTGGTCAGAAACACAGTGGTCAGAAACACAGTGGTCAGAAACACAGTGGTCAGATACACAGTGGTCAGAAACAAAGTGGTCAGAAACAGAGTGGTCACGAACACACTGGTCAGAAACACAGTGGTCAGAAACGCAGTGGTCAAAAGCACAGTGGTGAGAAACACACTGGTCAGAAACAAAGTGCTCAGAAACACACTGGTAAGAAACACAGTGGTCATCAACACTGTGGTCAAAAACACAGTGGTCAGAAACACAGTGGTCAGAAACACGCTGGCCATAGGCACACTCGTCAGAATCACCGTGGTCAGAAACACAGTGGTCAGAAACACAGTGGTCAGAAAGACTGTGGTCAGGAACACAATGGTCAGAAACACAGTGGTTAGAAACACAGTGGTCAGAAACACACTGGTCAGAAACACAAAGGTCAGAAACACAGTGGTCAGAAACACAGTGGTCAGAAATACACTGGTCAGATACACAGTGGTCAGGAACACACTGGTCAGAAACACAGTGGTCATAACACACTGGTCAGAAACACAGTGGTCATAATCAGAGTGGTCAGAAACACACTGGCCACAAGCACTCAGGTCAGAAACACATTGGTCAGAAACAGAGTGGTCAGAAACACACTGGTCAGAAACACACTGGTCAGAAACACAGTGGTCAGAAACACACTGGTCAGAAACACGTCGGTCAGAAACAGAGTGGTCTTAAACAGAGTGGTCAGAAACACACTGGTCAGAAACACGTCGGTCAGAAACAGAGTGGTCTTAAACAGAGTGGTCAGATACATGGTTGTCAGAGACACACTGGTCAGAAACACACAGGTCAGAAACACATTGAACAAAAACACAGCCGTCAGAAACAAACTGGTTAGAAACACACTTGTCAGAAACACAGTGGTCAGAAACACGCTGGTCACAAACACCGTGGTCAGAAACACAGTGGTCAGAAACACACTGTCAGAAACACAGTGGTCGGAGACACACAAGTCAGAAAAACAGTGGTCAGAATCACAAGGGTAGAAAAACTCTGGTCAGAAACACACTGGTCACAAACACACTGGTCCAAAACACACTGGTCGGAAACACAGTGATCAGAAACACGGTGGTCAGAAACACAGAGGTCAGAAACACACTGGTGAGAAACATAGTGCTCAGAAACACACTGGTCAGAAACAAAGTGGTCAGAAACACACTGGTAAGAAACATAGTGCTCAGAAACACACTGGTCAGAAACATAGTGGTCATAATCACACTGGTCAGAAACACACTGGTCAGAAACACACTTGTCAGAAACACAGTGGTCAGAAACACACTGGTCAGAAACACACTGGTCAGAAACACAGTGGTTGAAAACACGGTGGTCCGAAACACACTGGTCAGAAACACAGTGGTGAGAAACACAATGGTCAGAAACACACTGGTCATGAATTTACTTGTCAGAATCACACTGGTCAGAAACACACTTCAGAAACACAGTGGAAAGAAACAGAGTGGTCAGAAACACAGTGGTCAGAAACACGGTGTTCAGAAATACACTGTTCATAAACACAGTGGTTAGCAATGCACTGGTCAGAAATACACTGGTCAGAAACACAGTGGTCATTAACACACTGGTCAGAAACACAACAGTCAGAAACACAGTGGTCAGAAACACACTGGTCAGAAACGCACTGGTCAGAAACACATTGGTCAGAAACACAGTGGTCAGAATCACAGTTGTCAGAAACACACTTGTCAGAAACACACTGGTCAGAAACACACTGATCAGAAACACAGTGGTAAAAAACACAGTGGTCGGAAACACAGTGGTCAGAAACACAGTGGTCAGAAACACAGTGGTTAGAAAGACACTGGTCAGAAACACATTGGTCAGAAACACACTGGTTAGAAACACACTGGTCAGAAACACAGTGGTCAGAAACACAGTGGTCAGAAACACAGTAGTCAGAAACACAATGGTCATAAACACAGTGGTCAAAAACACAGTGGTCAGAAACACAGTGGTCAGAAACACAGTGGTCAGAAACACAGTGGTCAGAAAAACAGTGGTCAGAAACACAGTGGTCAGAAACTCAGTGGTCAGAAACATTGTGGTCAGAAACACACTGGTCAGAAACACACTGGTCAGGAACACAGTGATCAGAAACACACTTGTCAGAAACACTGTGGTCGGAAACACAGTGGTCAGAAACACAGTGGTCAGGAAGATACTGGTTTGAAGCACAGTGGTCAGAAACACAGTGGTCAGAAACACACTGGTCAGAAGCACAGTGGTCAGAAACACAGTGGTCAGAAACACACTGGTCAGAAACACAGTGGTCAGAAACACACTGGTCAGAAACACGGGGGTCAGAAACACACTGGTCAGAAACTCACTGGTCAGAAGCACAGTGGTCAGAAACAGAGTGGTCAGAAACACACTGGTCAGAAACACAGTGGTCAGAAACACACTGGTCAGAAACACAGGGGTGTCAAGCACAATTATGCCGCAGCTCCGCAGAAGAGGTTACCCGCGGAAAGGGGATCGGGGCAGCCCAAGATCCGCGCGCAGGATGCTGGCTCCCGCGGACGCGGTTGAGCGAGGGGTAGCGCGGGATCCAGGGGAGGCGAAGATCGGAGTGCCTACAGGAGAGCCGTCGTAGGCCAGCACAACTCGCCTGCGGCGGTTCCTCTAAGACAAGCACTTGTGACAAGGTGGGAAGCGGTGGCGGGAAAATCCGCGGTGCAAGAAGAACAGGGGCAAACCGCAGCAGGATCCGCAGTCACTGACAAGTGCACAGTTAGGGCAGCGGAGGGACCGAGCAATCAGGGGAGAAACATCCAATCAGCGTGAGTGACCCAGCATTGATCATGGAGGAGCCCCTGGAGACGCACCGCGGAAGACGAAGATTCAAGGAAGAACACGAAGAACCGCGTGCACGAGCCGCGGATGAAGGAAGTGACCAGCAGAAGATAGGCAGTGAGTGTGTGTGCTGTTGGGGACGAGACCCGCAGTGCGTAGCCGTACCGCGTGGAGTCCAAGCAGAAGGAAGTAGGATGATGTGAAATGGATGAGACCGACAGCGTGCGGAATCCCAAGTAGAAAAGGGCTTCACTAGCAGTAGCACAAGTGCAACTCAGTCTGGCTTGATTCTCGAGCATTCCGTGTACTCCGCATCACAAGCTTTCATCAAAGACATTTTACCCACTCTCATCTGTGTTCACCGCCCATTGCCCTCTTGCTTTCCGTTGCTCTCGGAGTCCGGTCCGCGGACTAGGGGGACTAAGTGCGTGAAGAACCAAAAGTCCTAGTGGAGTGATTGCTGTCGGTGTCCCTTGCTTATGCACGTCCGCGGAACGAGGGTTCCGCGGAGAGGAGTCGGACGCCACGAGATGGTGGACTCCCGGGCGGGAAGAAGTGGACCGCGGAGCGACACACATCGGTGAGGTCCCTGCGCAGAGGTCCAGATCTGCAGTCCTCGGAGTTGCTCGCGGTCTGAAATTGACACGAAAGCATCGCTGTCTATCTGACTTGCATAGTGGTGGTGGTGAAAGTGCCTGATCCGCGGAGTAGCGCGGAGCGCAGACATCCGTGGAGAAAGTCAAGGACGCGGCAAAATTGGGGGTATCAGTGTCATGGTGCGGTGAGCGTGGACAGTTCTTTGCTCTTTGCGAGCAGAACTGCACGTGCCTTTCAGATCAGTCGTTGATGTCGGCGGCCAGCTTTGTGCATCAGGACATCGGGCGACGGCATCAGCAATCATCAGCATGGTGTTTCCTGCCACGACGGACTGCGACCTACGCGGGAAGCAGGGGCTCCTCACCGGTTCTGTCCCGCATACCAGTCAGGTCCTCACCAAGCCTCGATCCGCTCGCCCAGCACCGACGGATGACCGAGTGGTTGGAGCAGCTACACTTGCGCCGCATTATGGATGTGCTGGGCAAACGCGTGGAGGTGGAGAGCGTCCACGATTTCGACAGCCATGGATCGGTCCAGCCTCAGCAGGGACAAGAGGGCCTGCAGAATGTGCCGCTTGGGGCGGAGTGGTTCTCCGATGCACTACCTTCGCTGGAGGTATCCTCCGATGGTGGGGAACTCGATGCCTATCGCGGACTGGTGTATCGGCGCCGTGGCGGGCAGCAGCAACAGGACACTGGCGGAACGAAGTTGCAGCCCGCACTCCCGCCAGCACATCCGCAACCCTTACCGCTGAGCCCCGAGGATTCAGGGAGCCCCAAGGCATCAGCACCGGACGAGCAGCACATCTCAATGCAACTGCAGCAGGTGGGACTCCCAGCCCCCGCCTTCGGGATGCCACAGGACACGAGCCCGCCGCAGCAACTGGCTAGGGCAACCCTGGGAGCCCCGACTGCGGAACCTCCTGTGCACAGTTTGCAACAGCAGCAGACGGCTACATCGGCACAACCCACGGGAAGCATGCAGATGGGGATGCCCGTGTCTGCACAGGCATCCGGAGCCGCACAACCACTGGTTAATCAACTCACCGTGAGTCCGACTCCTCCGAGTATGGGAACGGCAGCCACAGGGGCAACCGCGCAATTCCAGGCAACTGGAGTGGCTCAGCCACCGAGGTACTCGCTGCAGCCGCACATGGGGGGTGGGCATGCAGGGACGGCGCCACAGCTCTCCGCGTCCAGGCCGGTGCAGCCGCAGACGCCACAGCCGACTCTGGTTACCCTGCCAACCGGGGCGCCCCCGCAGCAACCTGCACCAAGTACACCGCCGCAGCAGGAGGTGATGGTGAGCACTGTGCAGACGGGAGCCATGCCGCATCCACCTGCGGCGGGACTACAGCAGCCAGCACATCCGCCACCGTAGCTCATGATGCAAGCGGGGGTGATGACAATGCCCCCCGCAGTCATGCAACCTCCACAACAGATGTCCCAGCCCGGAGGGGGTGCCACCCACCAGGGGAACACGGCCCAGCCTCCACTGACCGGGACCCAACCGATGAATCATCAGCAGCAGACGTTTGGAGGTGGAGCACATCTGACGACCATGACGTAGCCTTCCGTGGCCACGACAGCCGTGTGGACGACCCAGACACAGCAGCAGATGGGTCCAATGCCGGTGGGAACGATGCCGAAGACGCTCGTGCCCAACATGCTTCCGCAGCCACCCATGCCCGCTTATCGGCAGCTCCCTCACCAGCACCTGGTTGGAACCATACCAGTTGGAGTGGCTCCTGAGGCCTCGCTACCAATGCCACAACCAACTGCAGAGAGCCATTTGTACCTGCCCCCACAGCAGCTACAAGGGAATCCACACCCGACCACCAACACTGGACCATCAATTCCTCTCCACCCCGCAGCTGCGATCCCACCTGCTCAGACGTACTGGGTGCCCCAGACAGTGGCGCCACCGGTACAGGGGACTCAGGTTCTGCCGCCTGGGACAGCATTCTTCTCCACACCCTACACAGCCTCCACATCCGCTCCCTCTTCCTGGTACATGCCTCTCCCACCTACGCAAGCAAATCTTCCCATGCCCGCGGGGCAACTCCAGATGCCGATCCCTCCGAATGGATACTCCGCGGCTCCACCTGCAATCCCTCCACCGCCACATGCGGTGACTGTGTTGACGACTAACCGCAGCACCGTCCCACAGCTGCAATACATCCGTTTCGAGCCTGCCAACATTCCCCGGCTGGATTCCTTCAAGGGTGCCCCGGAGGAAGACCCCTGGGTCTGGCTCAAGCAAATCACCCTCTACGCTAGCATCAGTTGGATTCCGCCCGACCTCTGCCTCGCCACCGTAGAACTTCACCTCCAGGAAGCGTCAGCGGACTGGTACAACGCACGAGCACCTTTCCCATCTTTCGAGGACTTTGGCAATGCCCTCATCGAGCGCTTCAAACACTTGACAAAAGAAGAAGCGCTGAGAAAGATTGAGAAGGAGGTTATGCGCAAGGACGATGACATCCGTAGGTTTTTGGACCAGTTCCTGACCTGGGCCTCAGTGGCCAAGAGTCCGCAGGGGGAAGGTCTACCGCTGTGGATTCTGCTGCAGAACCTCATCCGCGTACTTCCGGAAGAGATCACCAGTCTCATGATCGCTGACCACTATCTGTCCCTTCAAGATGCGGTGCGGGACGCTACGGCCATCTTCACCCGACAGCGGTCGACCCGACAGTACCAGGGCGGCGACACCCATACACCCTCATCTTCACACGCTCCGCCTCTGCAGAAGCAGAAGCCAAAAGCTTGCTACACGTGCCAGAGCCTGGAACACATCGCTCGGGACTGCCCTCGCAAGCGACAAGCGGCTCCGCGCCCTGAGCCAGTTTCCCAGGATCCTATGGTGTAGCAATGGCAGCATTACTACAACCAGGCGTGGCCGGGTCAGCAGCAGCAGCATCAGCAACAACAACAGTAGCAACTACAGCCACCGCATCCGCCGCCAAACCCCGTGGCCGGCGCTCGTAATGTGAAGCTGGGATTGCCCATGGCAGAGGACGAGACTACCGAAGTGACACCAACACCGGAGGAGACGGAGCTCATCACACGAGCTCGTCGAATCAAACTCCGCGGATGGGATCTGCAGGAAGCCGCACAGCTCCAGGATGACATGCGGCGACGGGCGGAGGCTGCCGAAGCCCGGATACAGGAGGCTATCGCCGCCCGTTCCGTACGACCTCCGGAAAAGCGCCGCCCCACGAACCTCGCACCAGTGGCACTCCCAGCTGCTACGACTAACCCACCTGTACCTCAGCTCACCCCCACCCTTACAGCCGATTCCACAGATCATGTAGACAAACTCTTCACCACCCCTATTGCCTCCGTGAACTTCTTTGAATTCCTCCGCCTCCATCCCGAGCTGGCTCCGCGGCTCAAGGAAGAGTTTAGCAGGGCTAATCACCGCCTCCAGGCCGTCGGCATCTCCCTCGCCTGCACCACTCTGCCCCACGGCACCCAGAACACCCGACGCATTGTGGCAGAGGCACCGCCTGCACTAACCACAGAGGAGATGGACTGGGGCTGGGCGCCACAGCCTCTGGAACCACCTCGCCGTGACAACCGTCACTACGAAGTGGCGTGCTGTGTGATTTGGATTTGTGGCCGCAAGTTCCTTGCCATCATCGACACAGGGGCTACGCATACCACAGTGGCCCTCCGCGTCCTCTGCCTTGTTGGATGGACGGACCGTGTCCTCCCAACGCGTTGGCTGTTTAGTAATTTCGCAGGAGGGATGGATTACGGAGATGGAGAGGTGCGAGGCTTACCCTTGCAGGTAGGCTCTCTTCACGAACCCATGGACGTCCAAGTCACACAGGCCCGAACCTACGACGTTCTCCTGGGCATGGACTACCTTCTCCTGCGGCAGGGCAACCTCCTGTTTTCCCTGGGCGTCATGCACCTCACCTCCGCCACGGGCACAAAGGAGTACGCCCTCATCACTGTGGGAGACCGCATAACGGTGCCAGTGACCGATGCTTCACCTTTTTCTCTCTCAGATGCGGCGCAAGATGATGCACACGCAAGATCCCTGTGCAGCGAAGCCCCAGCGGAGGCCATTCTTGATGCGGAGCAGATGCCTGTCGAAGAGTGGCGCGAGCACTCCACGTACTATGCGGAACCAGGGGTGTGTGCAAGCCTTCTGGGGCTATGGCAGCAGAGCGAGCAGGCGTTTGGCCAGGGTCCTCCCTTGGAGGAGGACGACAATTTTTACCCCATCCGCGACGAGTTGCCACCCCCACCCCCGCGGTGGGATCACATCCTACACCCCCGCCTCTCACCGGCCCAGAAGCAAGACTTCCGGGATCTATTGGACTCCTTTGCCGACATCTTTGATGGCTCCGCGACAGACCTTGGTGCTGTCAATGCCTCCCATATCGTCAATTCCGGCACAGCAACTGCGGTCAAACAGAAGGTCCGCCGAATTCCCCCTGACCAAGAACAGATCATCAACGAAGGTCTCGCAAAAATGAAGGCGCAGGGTGTGATTGTCCCCATAGTCAGCCCTTGGCGTGCCAACTTGGTCATTGTCGGCAAACCGGACGGCTCCAAACGCTTCTGAGTGGACTTCCGGGATCTCAACCGCGTTACAGAGGAGGACGCCTATCCCATGCCGCTGATTGTGGATATCCAGGAGCGGCAGCTGGGGCGCGAATGGTTTGCAACACTTGACGTCAAAGCAGCCTTCCATGCTGTCCCCATGCACCCGGATTCCATGGCCAATACGGCCTTCGTCACTCCCAAAGGCCTCTACGCTTTCACCCGCATGCCCTTCGGTCTCCGCAATGCCAGCGCCACGTTCCAGCGCATCATGGACTCCACCCTCCGCGGCATCCCTAACGTGAGTTGCTATATCGATGACGTTATGGTCGCCACTCACAGCTTCGCGGACCTCTTCTCCTCCCTCATCGCCGTCTTCTCCGCTCTCCGTGCTGCAAACCTCAAGCTCAAGGCCGCCAAGTGTTCCATTGGTGCCACGGAAACGGAATTTTTGGGTTTCGTTATGAGCGCTGACGGCATCAAGACCGACCCCGCCAAGATTGCGGCCGTTCAGGAATGGCGGCAACCCACCACCGCGGGACAAGTCAAGATATTCCTTGGCTTCGTCTCCTTCTATCGCAAGTTTGTCCGCGACCACGCCCGCATCATCCGCCCGCTGCAGCAGCTGACCCATCAGGACATCCTATTTGAGTGGACTCCGGAGTGCGCCGCTGCTTGGGCAGAAATCAAGCATCGCCTGGTCACTGCGCCCATGCTTGAGTTTCCTGACCTCAACCTCCCCTTCTCCATCACCACCGACTGGTCGCGGGACGGCCTAGGCGCCGTCCTGTCACAGTCAGTACAGGAGCGGATCCAGCGGGTGATTGCATATGCCAGCCGGGCCCTCACTGATGGGGAGCGGAACTACCCACCGGTGAAGGGCGAATGCTTGGCTGTGCTGTGGGCCCTCCAACACTTCCTCGACTACATAAAGAATGGCAAGCCTTTCACTGTCCTCACCGACCATCAAGCGCTACAGTGGCTTCTCACGACACAGAACCATGAGGGCATCCTGGCCAAGTGGGCCCTCAGCTTGCGGGGTTACAACATGAAAATCAAGTACCAGCCTGCCCTAGCCAACCGCAATGCCGATGCTCTCAGCCGCCTTCCCCACGAGGACTGGCCGCACCCCGCGGACCCGCGGGACGATCTCCCAGAATCTTCCCCTGCTGCTCCCCCTGTCCCGGCGGATGCCGAGCCTCAGTGGGAGGGAGTTGCTCGCGAATTCACGGAGGAGGAGTCCGCAGCTGCGTACCAACTCCTTTCTGAGCTGGAGCCTACCGACTGCTTCAACACCGCGGAAACCCTTCCCGCCATCCCCACTGGTCTCCAGCTTGCCCGTCGCTTCAATCCCACCATTCGCGGATGGACGCTCCAAGAGATTGCGGCACACATTCCCCCTCGCTCTTCCCTCCCACGGTCACAACGGACTCCCTCTGCTGCGATGGCTACCACCGCTCTTCCAACGATACCCTCTGCCTCCCCTCTCCTCAATACGCGTCATCCCCTGTCCCTGGTGGAATTTCTTCTTCACTCCCCTGAATCAGCGGACCGTCTTCAGACCCTCTTCTCCTCCTCTAACCCCTCTCTCACTCCCGTCGGCATCCACCTCTCCTGCACCTGCAGTACAGGTGTCCGCATGGTGGCACATGCCATCATCACGGCACACTCCCGCATCCGGGAGGATGCCTGCCGCGCGCCATGCACCTGGGCTCCTGCCCCGCTGACCCTCGGTCCGCCGACACCTGCAGAGATCCACGTGGCATGGTGCCACGTCTGGGTGTGTGGTCGCAAGTTCGTGGCTATCGTGGATACGGGCGCCACCCATACCACCATCGCGCTGCGGATGGCCCGCACCTTGCGCCCCGACCATCTCATCGCGCCCACTCGACTCCGCTTCTCCATCTTTACCGGTGCCATTGATGCACCAATAGGGTAAATCGTGGTCCTCCCTATCCAGGTCGCCAACGCACATGCACCGCACACCGTGCAGGTGTGCGATGTCCGCACATACGACATGCTCCTGGCGGCCGACTGGCTCGCGCCGCGCCAAGCGGATATATTGCTCAGCGCTGGCATTCTCAATCTCATTTCTGCTTCTGGCGTCCGATCGTTCACTCCCCTCTTCACCTCAGCTCGCCCACCCTCCGTTCCTCCTCCCATGGTTCTCACACCAGCCGGTTCAGGCACTCAGCTCACTCGCCGGGTCACTCGCAACTCCACTGCCACCCGCGGCACAGCATCCGCAATGGCTCGCCCTTCCAGCGCGGGGTCCGCGCCTTCGAACAGGGGGGTGAGGGTGCCACGAGACGAACCATCCGATGGCAGACCGCGGGCTGAGCCACGGCTGGCGCGAGACGATCCGTGTCACCAGCAGTAGCAGCCTCACCTGGCGCAACTCCGGGAACACCCCCAGCATCAGGCCCTTCCGCGGCAGCAGTAGCGGCATCACCTAGGGCACCTCCGGCATCAGGCCCTTCTGCGGCAGTAGTAGCGGCATCACCTAGGGCACCTCCGGCACCAGGCCCTTCCGCGGCAGCCGTAGCGGCATCACCTAAGACACCCCCTGCATTAGGCCCTTCCGCAGCAGCAGCAGCGGCATCGCCTAGGGCACCTTCGGTACCAAGCCCTTCCGCGACAGCACCACTGGGAACACCTCCGGCACCAGGCACTGCCGCGACAGCAGTAGCAACACCTCCGGCACCAGGTCTTCCCACACCCTCGGCAGTGACGCCATCCGCGGGCATGCCGCTTGGCCCCCGGCGCCAGCTGCGCACTCCTCCTCCCCACCAGCCTCCCGAGGAAGCCCGGCGCGCGGGACACCACAACCTCTGCTCAGTGCCGGAACAATCATGGAGGGTGCGCAGACTCACCTGGAGGAGAGCTCCGGCGATAGCGGACACCAACCAAAGACTAACCACCTGTTGGATGTGATGAGCAGCGTTATCCTCCACCTGCAGGACGAGCTCCCGGAGGTAGACGGCACACAATTGGAGAGCTCCCTCTTCAACCCCGCCTGGCAAGTAGTCCTGAAGGGTGCCGCCAAAACTGCCCTTGCCCTTGGGGAGCAAGCATGACATGCGCAGTTGTTGGAAACGGCAGGGGCCGAGCGCCTCATCTCAGCACTCCGCAACCTCCTCAACCTCTGCCCGGCGCACGCCATGGCGGGTGTGGCGACACTTCTCGACACGGACCACCCAGACCGCCACGTGAATGCCGCACGCAAGTGGTGGTTCCTTGTCCGCCGCGACCAAAGCGCAGACCCCACGCGCCGCTATGTACATCTGCTCTAGGAGCGCGCCAGGGCGGTCACCATCTACCACGCCACGCACATGCCAGCAGGAACGATGAAACTGCAAGACCGAAAGACTGCGGCAAAGGTCTGGAGATGGGGCTACCTGGTCGGGCTCGTCGGCAGTAGATGGGGAATGCAGTACACAACAACAGAACTTGCAAACATCTCCGCGGCGGAGCAGCAGTATGAGCATTGGTATGGTGCCATCAACAAATGCTGGGAAATGACCCAGGACGGTGCTCTGCGCCAACGCACCACGACCGCAGTGGCAAAAGGATTATGGAAGGCGCTGCAGAACACGAACACCGCACTCACGGAGGAAGCGGTACGCCACTGGGCCCGGGTGGCCGTCAAGGTGTATCGGGAAGAGAAAAACCGAACCCTCACCGAGATCGAAGAGGCCCAGGAGTATCTCCGCAACTCCTCCGTGCTCACGGACATGCGGAAGCAGCTGCAGGCACTCTGGCGTCGGATGGCAGAAGAACAAAAGCGGAAGGCGGAGGAGGCAGTGGAACAAGTGGTGGAGGAACTAACCGTAGGAGCAGGGACTGCGGCGGAACCAGCGACTCCAGAGGACAAGACCGCTACAGAAAAGGAGGCAGGAATGGGAGGAGTACAGGTGACTGCGGAAAGGGGGCCGAAAGAGGGGACCACAATACAAGATGAGGCAGCAACCGCGGAGGCAGAGGCGGCAGCAGCTAGGCAAGCAGCAATGGAGCAGGTGGCAGGACTGCAGGACGTGGCACAAAGGGAAGGCGGAAGACAGGCTCAGGATGCACGAGTATACGCAAGAGCAGCGGCAGCCAGGGAAGAAGCACAAAAAAACACTCCACAGCCAACCCTGTCCGCCGTTCTGCTCAACAAGCACGCCAAGCTCCAAAGCGCGGCCAGAAGAGCCGCGGCATCCACGGTTGTTAGCAGGAAGGCTGCTTCAGCGCCACGACCTCCGCCAACCTTCGCGGAGACCACGCCGATGTCCCGCCGCAAGGGACAGGAGAAGCGAGCCCTTGAAGATAGCTCCACAGCCACGCCCTCCGCCAAATGCAGCAAGCAGCAGAAACCTCCCCAAGACACCCACCATGGCGTTGGTCCGGAGCAGCTCGCACAGGTCCAGCAGAACGTTGCCCAAGCAATGGAGTTGCTCCTGGCAGTATCCCGCAACGTCCCACTGCCCGCGGGCTCAGTCCCAACCCAACTTCAAACCCTCTTGGGGGGCGCCAGCACCACAACACAACAAAAGCGAAGGGCCGGGGAAAGCACGGCGGGGAAGAACAAGACGAGCAAAGTGGTGGTCTCCGAGCTCAGCGAGTCCCCACAGCCTGATGAGGAACAGCCCATCGCGAAGGGGCGGGGCTTGCTGCGACTCACCGAGGCAGTGCCGGAGCAAAAGGCAGAGCCAAAGGCAGGTGAGGTCCGCGGAGCACGAAGCCGGCGGCATGGAGCAGTGCCTGAGGGGAGACTGCGAAGCCAATGGGACGAAGGGGAACTCCGCGCGGTGGGGATCTTGCGTCTCTTCCCAGCCCCGGATAGCTAGGACAGAGAGCCTCCCGCCTATGACGAGAGCAACCAACGGCGCCTGCAAGCGATGAAGGCGGCACAGGATGCAAGATGGACCCAGGGGCTGCCGGCGCTGGAGAAGGAGAAGAAGAGGAAGCCGGGAGAAGCTGCTGCAGGGAAGGCGGGAAGGGCAAAGGGACCAGTCGAAACACAAGACTGGAGGATCTGGCAAACCGTGCACATCTTGCTCCGCGCCACAACCAAGGAGCAGCAGAAAGCGGAGGTGGACAAGGTGTACAAGACTCTGGGGGCTGAGATGGGGGTGGAGTATGACAGGTGGAAGAAGGATGATCTCGCCATCACCTGTGAACAGTACGCGTGGGAGGGCGGCCGCCTGTGGCGGACCACACCACAGGTCTTTTGGGTGCCTCCGCCCACCATGCAGAGAGCGGTGATCGAAGCCTACCATCGCCACCACCACTCTGGCGTCCAGGCACTCAAGGAGCGCCTCACCCCTATCTTGCACGTGCCGAACCTCCTGGCGATCGTGAAAGAAGTGGTACAACACTGCGCACCGTGTGAGAGACACCGCAAAATCATGCCGCGGGACATGCCGCTCTTCCTGCCCTCTCCCATCGGCGAGTCCTTGGACCGCATTATCATTGACTTTCACGGACCTCGCCCTCGTCGCGCTCAAAGAGAGCGGTATTGGATTGGAGCAGTGGACCACTTCACTAAATACACGTGGGTCCTGGCTGTCCCCGACAAGTCCTCGTAGCGAGCGACACGCTTCATCCGGGAGGAGATATTTTACCGCTTCGGAGGATGTCGCGTGGTGTACAGCGACAATGGCGCCGAGTTTGCAGGAGCATTCCGAGAGGAGCTCGCGGAGTGGGGGGTGCAACACGTGCATTCTGGGCGGTACCGGCCTCAATCCCAGGGCCAAGTCAAACGGCTGCACGAGATTCTGGAGCGGGCGGTGGCCATCGCGGAGGTCAGAGATTGGGGGGAAACCCTAAAAAAGACCGCCCACTTTATCAACATCACCCCCAGCCGCGCCACGACGTTCTCACCACATGCCCTCCTCTTTGGGCAACCTCCGCGTGCAGCACTAGGCATGCCGCAACCCCCACTATGGCTGCCACTGGACCCGGAGCAACAGCAGGATGGCTACTCGGAGGAGGAACGGGAGTTGGCAAGGGATAAGGAGGTGCAGAAGTGGTACCGGGCGCGGTACCAGAAGACGTCCATGGTGAGGGCCGAGGCACGACTTGGAGCCTCGGTTTCGGCCTGGCGCGGATGCGATGCCGCCAACCGACGCCTCAATCATGGGGCAATCGAGGAAGGGAACCTGGTATACCTCCGTCCATTCCCAGGTGCAGGGTGTGAAGCGGAAGAGGCGCGACAGGTGTATCGCGTGGCTGCGGTCGACGCGGGACGGGTGTGACTGGAGGGGCCAGACGGGATTAGTGAGCGGAGTTACCCTGCAACAGAGTTTGTCCTGCTGCCCCCGGCCTGGCAAACGCATATACCCGGCACGTGTGGGGTACTCCCTCCGCTTGAGGCACGCAAGGGATCAAGGGGATGGCGTGCGGAGGAGGTGCTGGAGCAGTGCGAGACTCAGGTGTCAGAGCAAGAGGAGGCGTGGAGACAAGAGCCCCAGGAGGAACCAACGGACAGCTCTGACGTGCAAGAGGTTTTCGCGGGAGGAAGGCAAGCGGGACAGGGACAGCAAGTGTAAGAACCAAGGGGCCAGTAGCAGTAGGAGCTGCAGGAGCAGCAGGAGCAGCAGCAGTAGCAGGAGCAACAGCAGGAACGGAAGCAACAGTCATGATCACAACAAACGGGCAGCGGAGACATGACCCCAAGAGTGTTCACCGCCACTCCGCGGAAACGTGCTCCCATGAGCCCCCGCACCCTGGCTACCTACACGGGCCCCTATGCGGTCTGTGGGGAAAACCTGCCTGAGGAGGTACTCTTGAAGTTCGTCTGCCGCGTCTGCAGCCAACCTGTGCACCAAGGGCTGGCCAAAAGCTGCAACGGGCTAAACCGCACTTGCCTGCGGTGCATCAGCGAGGGCCGAGAAGAGGAGACGGAGCAGAAAAAAGGGGACGACGGAGCCGGCCCAGACGCCGGGGAAGGAGGAGCACGCGGGAGATGGGACCCGGAGGAGGAGGAGGAAGAGGAAGAGGAGGAGGAGGCAGAGGCACGGCAAGGGCCCCGCACGGCCACAGGGGCCACCATGCGGTGGTGGCAAGAGGAAGGACGGATGGCGGCGGTGGAGAAGGCGCGGAAGGAGAAGGAACGGCGGACATGTGCCCAATGTGGGCACCGCTGGGGCAGGCGGGTGAAGGACTGCGAAGGCTGCCAGCGCAGGATATGTGAGCGATGTCTGGAGCAGCCGCGGAACGACAAAGGGGAGCGCAGCGGACCAAATAAATGTAGACGGTGCTGCCAAGAGATCGAGCACCAGCACGGGGTGCGGAAGCCGCCGCGGGTGACCGCAGAAGGGGAGGAGGTGGACTCAAAGGACGAGGAGGAGCAAGACTCGCCTTAAGCAGCCGCAGAGAACTGCCCCACCTGCATGAAAGCCGTCAGCAAGGATGAACACTGCACCCACTACCACAGGATGGCACATTAGGGCTGCCTCGTGTCGGGAAACTCGGTGTGGGCGGGGCAGTGCCACAAATGTGTGGGGATGGCAATCGTGGAAGGAGGGGCTTCGCTGTCCTACGCCACCGAGACCTTGGCCCCAATCTGCGCAGGATGCAAAGCAGATCTGACCGAGTTCGGCAAACCATGAGGGATGTGTCGGACTATGTGTCACGTGCGGTGTGGAGAGCGCGGGAAGAAAGGCATCTGGACCTGCAGCAGTTGTCGCAACAAGCCGCGGAGGAGCAAGTGGAAGTTCTCCAACAGGCGTACCTGCACCGGAGACAACTGCTTTGGTCAACTTGAAGGGACGGTCTATCAATGCGAACACTGCGAAGGCATTGCGCATGAGTCTTGTGCCGAAGAAGTGGGGCGGAGCAGCGAGGGCAAGAAGATCTACCGATGCTCAAGCTCCAAGAAATACGAACGCGCGCCACACTGCTCCTCATGTAAAAAGCTGGTCGACGCGCCCACGATGGGGGCACGGTGTGAAAGATGCAGACTCTTTGTTCACGAGGAATGCGCGGTGAAGCTCCAGCGGAAGGGAGGAACGATGGAGAAGTATTGCAGGCCGTGCCAAGAACAGGACCGCCCCAGACCCCACAAGTACTTCAAGCGGAAGACTCGCAGAGAGACTCCGGGGCAGAGTCTTCAAAAGGGGGTAGTGGGGGCATCAGTGTCAAGCACAATTCTGCCGCAGCTCCGCAGAAGAGGTTACCTGCGGAAAGGGGATCGGGGCAACCCAAGGTCCACGCACAGGATGCTGGCTACCGCGGACGTGGTTGAGCGAGGGGTAGCGCGGGATCCAGGGGAGGCGAAGATCGGAGTGCATACAGGAGAGCCGCCGCAGGCCAGCACAACTCGCCTGCGGCGGTTCCTCTAAGACAAGCACTTGTCACAAGGCGGGAAGCGGTGGCGGGAAAATTCGCGGTGCAAGAAGAACAGGGGCAAACCGCAGCAGGATCCGCAGTCACTGACAAGTGCACAGGCAGGGCAGCGGAGGGACCAAGCAATCAGGGGAGAAACATCCAATCAGCGTGAGTGATCCAGCATTGATTATGGAGGAGCCCCTGGAGACGCACCGCGGAAGACGAAAATTCAAGGAAGAACACGAAGAACCGCGTGAATGAGCCGCGGACGAAGGAAGTGACCAGCAAAAGATAGGCAGTGAGTGTGTGTGCTGTTGGGGACGAGACCCGCGGTGTGTAGCCGAGCTGCATGGAATCCAAGCAGAAGGAAGTAGGATGATGTGAAAGGGATGAGACCGACAGCGTGCGGAATCCCAAGTAGAAAAGGGCCTCACTAGCAGTAGCACAAATGCAACTCGGTCTTGCTTGATTCTCAAGCATTCTGTGTACTCCGCATCACAAGCTTTCATCAAAGACATTTTACACACTCTCATCTGTGTTCTCCGCCCATTGCCCTCTTGCCTTCCGTTGCTCTCGGAGTCCGGTCCGCGGACTAGGGGGACTAAGTGCGTGAAGAAACAAAATTCCGAGTGGAGTGAGCTGCTGTCGGTGTCCCTTGCTTACGCACGTCCGCGAAACGAGGGTTCCGCGGAGAGGAGTCGGACGCCATGAGGTGGTGGACTCCCGGGCGGGAAGAAGTGGACCGCGGAGCGACACACATTGGTGAGGTCCCTGCGCAGAGGTCCAGATCTGCAGTCCGCGGAGTTGCTCGCAGCCTGAAATTGACACGAAAGCATCGCTGTCTATCTGACTTGCATAGTGGTGGTGGTGAAAGTGCCTGATCTGCGGAGTAGCGAGGAGCGCAGACATCCGCGGAGAAAATCAAGGACGCGGCAAAATTGGGGGCATCAAGGGGTCAGAAACACACTGGTCAGAAACTCACTGGTCAGATATACACAGGTGAGAAACACAGTGGTAAGAAACACACTGGTCAGAAACACACTGGTCAGAAACACACTGGTCAGAAACACACTGGTCAGAAAGACTGGTACGAAACACAGTGGTCAGAAACACAGTGGTCAGAAACACACTGGTCAGAAACACAGTGGTCAGAAACACAATGGTCAGAAACACAGTGGTCCGGAACACAGTGGTCAGAAATACAGTAGTCAGAAAGACACTGGTCAGAAACACAATGGTCAGAAACACCCTGGTCAGAAACTGTGTGGTCAGAAACACACTGGTCAGAAACACAGTGGTCAGAAACACACTGGTCAGAAACACAGTGGTCAGAAACACAGTGGTCAGAAACACACTGGTCAGAAACACAGTGGTCAGAAACACACTGGTCAGAAACACA
>SZWC01002419.1:124289-134828 GCA_023375785.1 Penium margaritaceum
TGGTCAGAAACACAGTGGTCAGAAACACAGTGGTCAGAAACACAGTGGTCACAAACACAGTGGTCAGAAACACACTGATCAGAAACACAGTGGTCTGAAACACAGTGGTTAGAAACACAGTGGTCAGAAACACAGCGGTCAGAAACAGAGTGGTCAGAAACACACTGGTCAGAAACACAGTGGTCAGAAACACACTGGTCAGCAACACAATGGTCAGGAACACTGGGGTCAGAAACACAGTGGTTATAAAAACACTCCTCAGAAACACACTGGTCGGAAACACACTGGTCAGAAACACAGTGGCCAGAAACACAGTGGTCAGAAACACCGTGGTCGGAAACACAGTGGTCAGAAACAAAGTGGTGAGAAACACAGTGGTCAGAAACACACTGGTCAGAAACACATTGGTCACAAACACACTGGTCAGAAACACAATGGTCCTAAGCACACTGGTCAGAAACACAGTGGTCAGAAACACAGTGGTTATTAACGCAGTGGTCAGAAACACAGTGGTCAGAAACACACTGGTCAGAAACACAGTGGTCTGAAATACAGTGGTCAGAAACAAAGTGGTCTGATACACAGTGGTCAGAAACACAGTGGTCAGAAACACATTGGTCAGAAACACAGTCGTCAGAAACATACTGGTCAGAGACACACTGGTCAGAAACACACTGGTTAGAAACACACTAGTAAGAAACACAGTGGTCAGAAACACAGTGGTCAGTAACACATTGGTCAGAAACACAGTGGTCAGAAACACACTGGTCAGAAACACAGTGATCGGAAACACAGTGGTCAGAATCACAGTGGTCAGAAACACAGTGGTCAGAAACTCACTGGTCAGAAACACACTGGTCAGAAACACACTGATCAGGAGAACAGTGGTCAGAAACACAATTGGCAGAAACACACTGGTCAGAAACACACTGGTCAGACACACAGTGATCAGAAACACACTGGTCAGAAACACAGTGGTCAGAAACACAGTGGGCAGAAACACAGTGGTCAGAAAGACATTGGTCAGAAGCATAGACGTCAGAAACCTAGTGGTCAGAAACACACTGGTCAGAAACACACTGGTCAGAAACACACTGATCAGGAGCACAGTGGTCAGCTACACACTGGTCAGAAACACAGTGGTAAGAAACACACTTGTCAGAAACACACTGGTCAGATACACACTGGTCAGAAACACACTGGTCTGAAAGAAAGTGGTCAGAAACACAGTTGTCAGAAACACACTGGTCAGAAACACACTGGTCAGAAACACAGTGGTCAGAAACACAATGGTCAGAAACACAGTGGTCAGAAAGACAGTGGTCAGAAAAACAGTGGTCTGAAACACACTTGTCACAAACACAGTGGTCAGAAACACACTGGTCACAAACACAGTGGTCAGAAATACTCTGGTCAGAAACACAGTGGTTAAAAACACAGTGGTCAGAAACACAGTGGTAAGAAACACAGTGGTCAGAAACACAGTGGTCAGAAAAGCATCGGTCAGAAACACACTGGTCAGAAACACAGTGGTCAGAAATACACTGGTCAGAAACACAGTGGTCAGAAACACAATGGTCAGAAAGACAGTGGTCAGGAACACAGTGGTCAGAAACACAGTGGTCAGAAACACAGTGGTCAGAAACATAGTGGTCAGAAACACGGTGGTCATAAACACACTGGTCAGAAACACAGTGGTCAGAAACACAGTGGTCAGAAACACAGTGGTCAGAAACACAATGGTCAGAACCACAGTGGTCAGAAACACAGTGTTCAGAAACACAGTGGTCAGAAACACACTGGTCAGAAACACAGTGGTCTGAAACACAGTGGTCAGAAGCACATTGGTCAGAAACACAGTGGTCAGAAACACAGTGGTCAGAAACATAGTGGTCAGAAACACAGTGGTCAGAAGCTCAATGGTCAGAAACACACTGGTCAGAAACACAGTGGTCAGAAACACAGTGGTCAGAAACATAGTGGTCAGAAACACAGTGGTCAGAAGCTCAATGGTCAGAAACACACTGGTCAGAAACAAACTGGTCAGAAACACAGTGGTCAGAAACACAGTGGTCAGAAACACAGTGGTCAGAAACACACTGGACAGAAACACACTGGTTAGAAACACACTGGTCAGAATCACAGTGGTCAGAAACACAGTGGTCAGAAACACACTGGTCAGAAACACAGTGATCAGTAACACAGTGGTCAGAAACACTGTGGTCAGAAACACAGTGGTCAGAAACACGGTGGTCAGAAACACAGTGGTTAGAATAACTTCGGTCTGAAATACACTGGTCAGAAACACACTGGTCAGAAACGTAGTGGTCAGAAACACAGTGGTCAGAAACACAGTGGTCAGAAATACACTGGTCAGAAACACACTGGTCAGAAACGCACTGGTCAGAAATACACTGGTCAGAAACACAGTGGTCAGAAACACAGTGGTCAGAAATACAGTGGTCAGAAACACAGTGGTCAGAAACACAGTGGTCAGAAACACAGTGGTCAGAAACACAGTGGTCAGAAACACAGTGGTCAGAAACACACTGGTCAGAAACACAGTGGTCAGAAACACAGTGGTCAGAAATACAGTGGTCAGAAACACAGTGGTCAGAAACACAGTGGTCAGAAACACAGTGGTCAGAAACACAGTGGTCAGAAACACAGTGGTCGGAAACTCACTGGTCAGACACACTGGTCGGAAACACAGTGGTCTGAAACACACTGGTTAGAAACACACTGGTCAGAAACACAGTGGTAAGAAACAAAGTGGTCAGAAACACACTGGTCAGAAACACACTCTGGTCAGAAACACAGTGGTCAGAAACACAGTGTTCAGAACCACAATGGTCAGAAACACAGTGGTCAGAAACACGGTGGTCAGAAACACAGTCGTCATAAACACAACGGTCAGAAACACACTGGTCAGAAACACAGTGTTCAGAACCACAATGGTCAGAAACACAGTGGTCAGAAACACGGTGGTCAGAAACACAGTCGTCATAAACACAACGGTCAGAAACACACTGGTCAGAAACACACTGGTCAGAAACCCAATGGTCGGAAACACAGTGGTCAGAAACACAGTGGTCAGAAACAAACTGGTCAGAAACACACTTGTCAGAAACACAGTGGTCAGAAACACAGTGAGCAGAAACACACTGGTCAGAAACGCAGTGGTCAGATACACAGTGGTCAGAAACACAGTGGTCAGAAACACAGTGGTCAGAAACAAACTGGTCAGAAACACACTTGTCAAAAACACACTCGTCAGATACACACTTGTCAGAAACACAATGACAGAAACACACTGGTCAGAAAGACAGTGGTGAGAAACACAGTGGTCAGAAACACAGTGGTCAGAAACACACTGGTGACAAACACAGGGGTCAGAACCACACTGGTCAGAAACACAGTGGTCAGAAACACAGTGGTCAGAAACAAAATGGTCAGAAACACACTGGTCAGAAACACAGTGGTCAGAGACACAGTGGTCAGAAACACAGTGGTCAGAAACACAGTGGTCAGAAACACAGTGGTCAGAAACACGGTTGTCACAAACACACTGGTCAGAAACACAGTGGTCAGAAACACAGTGGTCAGACACACAGTGGTCAGAAACACAGTGGTCAGATACACCGTGGTCAGAAACACAGTGGTCAGAAACACGGTGGTCAGAAACACAGTGGTCAGTATAACATCGGTCTGAAATACACTGGTTAGAAACACACTGGTCAGAAACACAGTGGTCAGATACACCGTGGTCAGAAACACAGTGGTCAGAAACACGGTGGTCAGAAACACAGTGGTCAGTATAACATCGGTCTGAAATACACTGGTTAGAAACACACTGGTCAGAAACACAGTGGTCAAAAACACAGTGGTCAGAAACACAGTGGTCAGAAATACACTGGTCAGAAACACACTCGTCAGAAACACACTGGTCAGAAACACACTGGTCAGAAACACATTGGTCAGAAACACACTGGTCAGAAACACACTGGTCAGAAACACAGTGGTCAGAAACACAGTGGTCAGAAATACAGTGGTTTGAAACACAGTGGTCAGAAACACAGTGGTCAGAAACACAGTGGTCAGAAACACAGTGGTCAGAAAGACAGTGGTCGGAAACACACTGGTCAGACACACACTTGTCAGAAACACAGTGGTCAGAAACACACTGGTTAGAAACACACTGGTCAGAAACACAGTGGTCAGAAACACACTGGTCGGAAACACAGTGGTCAGAAACACAGTGGTCAGACACACAATGGTCAAAAACACACTGGTCAGATACACAGTGGTCAGAAACACACTGGTCAGAAACACACTGGTCAGAAACACAGTGGTCAGATACACTGCGGTGAGAAACGCACTGGTCAGAAACACACTGGTCGGAAACACAGTGGTCAGAACACAGTGGTCAGAAACACAGTGGTCAGAAACACACTGGTCAGAAACACACTGGTCAAATAAACACTGGTCAGAAACACAGTGGTCAGAAACTCAGTGCCAGAAACACAGTGGTCAGTGACACAGTGGTCAGAAACACACTGGTCAGAAAAACACTGGTCATAAACACACTGGTCAGAAACACAGTGGTCAGAAACACACTGATCAGAGAGATAGTGGTAAGAAACACAGTGGTCAGAAACGCAGTGGTCAGAAACAAAGTGGTCAGAAACAGACTGGTCAGGATTACACTGGTCAAAAACACACTGGTCAGAAACACACTGGTAAGAAACACACTGGTCGGAAGCACAGTGGTCAGAAACACAGTGGTCAGAAACACACTGGTCAGAAGTACACTGGTTAGAAACACAGTGGTCAGAAACACAGTGGTCAAAAACACACTGGTCAGAAACACACTGGTCAGAAACACACTGGTCAGAAACACAGTGGTCAGAAACACAGTGGTCAGAAACACAGTGGTCAGAAACACACTGGTCAGAAACACACTGGTCAGAAACACACTGGTCAGAAACACAGTGGTCAGAAACACAGTGGTCAGAAACACAGTGGTCAGAAACACGGTGGTCAGAAACACACTGGTCAGAGACACAATGGTCAGGAACACAGTGGTGAAAAACACAGTGGTCAGAAACACAGTCGTAAGAAACACACTGGTCAGAAACACAGTGGTCAGAAACTCACTGGTCAGAAACCCACTGGTCAGAAACACATTGGTCAGGAACACAGGGGTCAGAAACAAACTGGTCAGAAATACAGTGGTCATAAACACATTGGTCAGAAACACACTGGTCCGAAACACAGTGGTCAGAAACACACTGCTCAGGAACACAGTGGTCAGAAACATAGTGGTCAGAAACACACTGGTCAGAAACACACTGGTCAGAAACACACTGGTCAGAAACACAGTGGTCAGAAACACAGTGGTCAGAAACACACTGGTCAGAAACACACTGGTCAGAAACACAGTGGTCAGAAACACAGTGGTCAGAAACACACTGGTCAGAAACACACTGGTCAGAAACACACTGGTCAGAAACACAGTGGTGAGAAACACACTGGTCAGAAACACAGTGGTCAGAAACACTGCAGTGAGAAACACACCGGTCAGAAATACACTGGTCAGAAATACAGTGGTCAGAAACACACTGGTGAGAAACACACTGGTCAGAAACACACTGGTCAGAAACACAGTGGTCAGAAAAACAGAAGTCAGAAACACACTGGTAAGAAACACAGTGGTCAGAAACACAGTGGTCAGAAACACAGTGGTAAGAAACACAGTGGTCAGAAACACAGTGGTTAGAACCACACTGGTCAGAAACACACTGGTCAGAAACACACTGGTCAGAAACACAGTGGTCCGAAACACAGTAATCAGAAACACAATGGTCAGAAACACACTGGTCAGAAACACACTGGTCAGTAACACACTGGTCAGAAACAAA
Source organism: Penium margaritaceum (assembly GCA_023375785.1). NCBI lineage: Eukaryota > Viridiplantae > Streptophyta > Zygnematophyceae > Desmidiales > Peniaceae > Penium > Penium margaritaceum. Next base: position 130,211 of record SZWC01002419.1, read on the forward strand.
GTGGTCAGAAACACAGTGGTCAGAAACACACTGGTCAGAAACACAGTGGTCAGAAACGCAGTGGTCAGAAACACAGTGGTCAGAAACACACTGGTCGGAAACACACTGGTCAGAAACACAGTGGTCAGAAATACACTGGTCGGAAATACAGTGGTCAGAATCACACTGGTCAGAAACACACTGGTCAGAAACAACGTGGTCAGAAACACACTGGTCAGAAACACAGTGGTCAGAAACACAGTGGTAAAAAACACACTAGTCAGAAACACACTGGTCAGAAACACACTGGTCAGAAACACACTGGTCAGAAACACAGTGGTCAGAAACACGGTGGTCAGAAACACACCGGATAGAAACACAGTGGTCAGAAATACAGTGGTCAGAAACAAAGTGGTCAGAAACACACTGGTAAGAGACACAATGGTCAGGAACACAGTGGTCAGAAACACAGTGGTCAGAAACACAGTCGCCAGATACACACTGGTCGGAAACACAGTGGTCAGAAACACACTGGTCAGAAACACACTGGTCAGAAACACACTGGTCAGAAACACAGGGGTCAGAAACAAACTGGTCAGAAACACAGTGGTCAGAAACACATTGGTCAGAAACACACTGGTCCGGAACACAGTGGTCAGAAACACTGCGGTGAGAAACACACTGGTCAGAAACACACTGGTCAGAAACACACTGGTCAGAAACACACTGGTCAGAAACACAGTGGTCAGAAACACACTGAACAGAAACACAGTGGTCAGAAACACAGTGGTCAGAAACACAGGGGTCAGAAACAAACTGGTCAGAAACACAGTGGTCAGAAACGCATTGGTCAGAAATACACTGGTCAGAAACACAGTGGTCAGAAACACTGTGGTGAGAAACACACTGGTCAGAAACACACTGGTCAGAAACACACTGGTCAGAAACACACTGGTAAAAAACACACTGGTCAGAAACACAGTGGTCAGAAAAAAAGTAGTCAGAAACACACTGGTCAGAAACACAGTGGTCAGAAACACGGTGGTCAGAAACACAATGGTCAGAAACACAGTGGTCAGAAACACACTGGTCAGAAACACACTGGTCAGAAACACACTGGTCAGAAACACAGTGGTCAGAAACACAGTGGTCAGGAACACAGTGGTCAGAAACACAGTGGTCAGAAACACAGTGGTCAGAAACACAGTGGTCAGAAACACACTGGTCAGAAACACACTGGTCAGAAACACACTGGTCAGAAACACAGTGGTCAGAAACACAGTGGTCAGGAACACAGTGGTCAGAAACACAGTGGTCAGAAACACAGTGGTCACAAACACAGTGGTCAGAAACACACTGGTCGGTAACCCACTGGTCAGAAACACAGTGGTCAGAAACACACTGGTCAGAAACACACTGGCCAGAAACACACTGGTTGGAAACCCATTGGTCAGAAACAAAGTGGTCAGAAACACACTGGTCAGAAACACAGTGGCCAGAAACAAAGTGGTCAGAAACACACTGGTCAGAAACACATTGGTCAAAAACACACTGGTCAGATATACACTGGTCAGAAACACAGTGGTCAGAAACACATTGGTCAGAAACACAGTGGTCAGAAACACATTGGTCAGAAACACAGTGGTCAGAAACACCCTGGTCAGAAACACAATGGTCAAAGACACAGTGGTCAGAAACACAGTGGTCTGAATCACAGTGGTCAGAAACACAGTGGTCAGAAACACTCTGGTCAGAAACACACTGGTCAGAAACAACGTGGTCAGAAACACACTGGTCAGAAACATAGTGCTCAGAAACACACCAGTCAGAAACACACTGGTCAGAAACACACTGGTCAGAAACACACTGGTCAGAAACACACTGGTCAGAAACACACTGGTAAGAAACACACTGGTCAGAAACACACTGGTCAGAAACACACTGGTCAGAAACACACTGGTCAGAAACACAGTGGTCAGAAACACAGTGGTCAGAAACACACTGGTCAGAAACACACTGGTCAGAAACACACTGGTTAGAAACACACTTGTCAGAAACACACTGGTCAGAAACACAGTGGTAAGAAACACAGTGGTCATAAACACACTGGTCAGAAACACATTGGTCAGAAACACACAGGTCAGAAACACACAGGTCAGAAACACAGTGGTCAGAGACACACTGGTCAGAAACACAGTGGTGACACAGTGGTCATAAACTCAGTGGTCAGAAACACAGTGGTCAGAAACACACTGGTCAGAAACACAGTGGTCAGAAACACACTGGTCAGAAACACAGTGGTCAGAAACACAGTGGTCAGAAACACAGTGGTCAGAAACACACTGGTCAGAAACACAGTGGTCAGAAACACAGTGGTCAAAAACACAGTGGTTAGAAACACACTGGTCAGAAACACAGTGGTCAGAAACACCGTGGTCAGGAACATAGTGGTCAGAAACACACTAGTCAGAAACACACTGGTCAGAAACACACTGGTCAGAAGCACACTGGTCAGAAACGCACTGGTCAGATACACAGTGGTCAGAAACACAGTGGTCAGAAACACAGTGGTCAGAAACAGACTGGTCAGAAACACACTGGTCAGAAATACACTGGTCTGAAACACACTGGTCAGAAACAGACTGGTCGGAAGCACAGTGGTCAGAAACAATGTGGTCAGAAACACACTGGTCAGAAGTACACTGGTCAGAAACACAATGGTCAGAAACACACTGGTCAGAAACACACTGGTCAGAAACAACGTGGTCAGAAACACACTGGTCAGAAACACAGTGGTCAGAAACACACTGGTCAGAAACACACTGGTTAGAAACACACTGGTCAGAAACACAGTGGTCAGGAACACAGTGGTCAGAAACACGCTGGTCGGAAACCCACTGGCTGGCCACACACAGGTCAGAAACACAGTGGTCAGAAACACACTGGTCAGAAACACACTGGTCAGAAACACACTGGTCAGAAACACACTGGTCAGAAACACAATGGTCAGAAACACACTGGTCGGAAACCCACTGGTCAGAAACAAAGTGGTCAGAAACACACTGGTCAGAAACACAGTGGCCAGAAACAAAGTGGTCAGAAACACACTGGTCAGAAACACACTGGTCAAAAACACACTGGTCAGATATACACTGGTCAGAAACACAGTGGTCAGAAACACAGTGGTCAGAAACACAATGGTCAGAAACACACTGGTCAAAGACACAGTGGTCAGAAACACAGTGGTCTGAATCACAGTGGTCAGAAACACAGTGGTCAGAAACACAGTGGCCAGAAATGCACTGGTCAGAGACACAGTGGTCAGAAACACTCTGGTCAGAAACACACTGGTCAGAATCAACGTGGTCAGAAACACACTGGTCAGAAACATAGTGCTCAGAAACACACCAGTCAGAAACACACTGGTCAGAAACACACTGGTCAGAAACACACTGGTCAGAAACAATGTGGTCAGAAACACAGTGGACAGAAACACATTGGTCAAAAACACACTGGTCAGAAACCCACTGGTCAGAAACACACTGGTCAGAAACACAGTGGTCAGAAACACACTGGTCAGAAACACACTGGTCAGAAACACACTGGTCAGAAACACACTGGTCAGAAACACAATGGTCAGAAACACACTGGTCAGAAACACAGTGGTCAGAAACACACTGGTCAGAAACACACTTGTCAGAAACACACTGGTTAGAAACACACTGGTCAGAAACACACTGGTAAAAAACACAGTGGTTAGAAACACAGTGGTCAGAAACACACTGGTCAGAAACACACTGGTCAGAAACACACAGGTCAGAAACACACAGGTCAGAAACACAGTGGTCAGAAACACACTGGTCAGAAACACAGTGGTCACACAGTGGTCATAAACTCAGTGGTCAGAAACACAGTTGTCAGAAACACACTGGTCAGAAAAACAGTGGTCAGAAACACACTGGTCAGAAACACAGTGGTCAGAAACACAGTGGTAAAAAACACAGTGGTCAGAAACACACTGGTCAGAAACACAGTGGTCACAAACACAGTGGTCAGGAACACAGTGGTCAGGAACACACTGGTCAAAAACACACTAGTCAGAAACACACTGGTCAGAAACACACTGGTCAGATACACAGTGGTCAGAAGTGGTCAGAAACACAGTGGTCAGAAACAGACTGGTCAGAAACACACTGGTCAGAAATACACTGGTCTGAAACACACTGGTCAGAAACACACTGGTCAGAAGCACAGTGGTCAGCAACAATGTGGTCAGAAATACACTGGTCAGAAGTACACTGGTCAGAAACACAATGGACAGAAACACACTGGTCAGAAACACACTAGTCAGAAACAACGTGGTCAAAAACACACTGGTCAGAAACACAGTGGTCAGAAACACACTGGTCAGAAACACACTGGTCAGAAACACACTGGTCAGAAACACACTGGTTAGAAACACAATGGTCAGGAACACAGTGGTCAGAAACACAGTGGTCAGAAACACGGTGGTCAGAAACACACTGGTCAGAAACACAGTGGTCAGAAACACAGTGGTCAGAAACACAGCGGTCAGAAATAGTGGTCAGAGACACAATGGTCAGAAACACCGTCGTCAGAAACACAGTGGTCAGAAACA
>SZWC01002419.1:146573-159862 GCA_023375785.1 Penium margaritaceum
TGGTCAGAAACACACTGGTCAGAAACACAGTGGTCAGAAACACAATGGTCAGAAACACAGTGGTCAGAAACACAGTGGTCATAAACACACTGGTCAGAAACACACTGGTCAGAAACACACTAGTCAGAAACACAGTGGTCCGAAACACACTGGTCAGAAACACAGTGGTCAGAAACACAGTGATCGCAAACGATGTGGTCAGAAACACAGTGGTCAGAAACAGACCAGTCAGAAACACAGTGGTCAGAAACACACTGGTCAGAAACACACTGGTCAGAAACACAGTGTTCGGAAACACAGTGGTCAGAAACACACTGGTCAAAAACACTGTAGTCAGAAACACAGTGGTCAGAAGCACACTGGTCAGAAAAATACTGGTCAGAAACACACTCGTTATAAACACACTGGTCAGAAACACAGCAGTCAGAAACACAGTGGTCAGAAACACAGTGGTCAGAAACACAGTGGTCATAAAAACAGTGGTCAGAAACGCTGTGGTCAGAAACACACTGGTCAGAAACATACTGGTCAGAAACAAAGTGGTCAGAAACACAGTCGTCAGAAACACGGTGGTCTGAAACACGGTGGTCTGAAACACAGTGGTCAGAAACACAGTGGTCAGAAACACAGTGGTTATAAACGCAGTGGTCAGAAACACCATGGTACAAACCACAGTGGTCAGAAAGACTGTGGTCAGAAACACAGTCGTCAGAAACACAGTGGTCTGAAACATACTGGTCAGAAACACACTGGTCAGAAACACAGTGGTCAGAAACACACTGGTCAGAAACACAGTGGTCAGAAACACAGTGATCGGAAACGATGTGGTCAGAAACACAGTGGTCCGAAACAGACAGGTCAGAAACACAGTGGTCAGAATCACACTGGTCAGAAACACACTGGTCAGAAACACAGTGGTCAGAAACACACTGGTCAGAACAACATGGTCGGAAACACACTGATCAGAAACACAGTGGTCAGAAACACACTGGTCAGAAACACAGTGGTCAGAAACACACTGGTCAGAAACACATTGGTCAGAAACACACTGGTAAGAAACACACTGGTCAGAAACACAGTGGTCATGAACACAGTGGTCAGAAACACACTCGTCGGAAAAACACTGGTAAGAAACACACTGGTCAGAAACAAAGTGGTCAGAAACACACTGGTCAGGAACACACTGGTCAGAAACACACTGGTCAGAAACACTGTAGTCAGAAACACATTGGTCGAAAACACAGTGGTCAGAAACACACTGGTCAGAAAAACAGTGGTCAGAAACACACTGGTCAGAAACACAGTGGTCAGAAGCACAGTGGTCAGAAACACAGTGGTCAGAAACACACTGGTCAGAAACACACTGGTCAGAAACACTCTGGTGAGAAACAACGTGGTTAGAAACACACTGATCAGAAACACAGTGGTCAGAAACATAGTGGTCAGAAACACAGTGGTCAGAAACACAGTGGTCATAAAAACAGTGGTCGGAAACACAGTGGTCAGAAACACACTGGTCAGAAACACACTGGTCAGAAACAAAGTGGTCAGAAACACAGTGGTCAGAAACACGGTGGTCAGAAACACGGTGGTCAGAAACACAGTGGTCAGAAACACAGTGGTCAGAAACACAGTGATCATAAACACAGTGGTCAGAAACACCGTGGTAAAAACCACAGTGGTCAGAAAGAGAGTGGTCAGAAACACAGTCGTCAGAAACACAGTGGTCAGAAACACACTGGTCAGAAACACACTGGTCAGAAACACAGTGGTCAGAAACACACTAGTCAGAAACACATCTTTCAGAAACACACTGGTCAGAAACACACTGGTCAGAAACACAGTGGTCGGAATCACAGTGGTCAGAAATACACTGGTCAGTAACACACTGGTCAGAAACACTGGTCAGAAACATAGTGGTCAGAAACACAGTGGTGAGAAACAATGTGGTCAAAAACACACTGGTCACAAACACAGTGGTCAGAAACACAGTGGTAAGAAACACACTGGTCATAAACACAGTAGTCAGAAACACAATTGTCAGAAACACAGTAGTCAGAAGCACAGTGGTCAGAAACACAGTGGTCAGAAACACAGTGGTCAGAAACACAGTGGTCAGAAACACAATGGTCAGAAACACACTAGTCAGAAACACAGTAGTCAGAAACACAGTGGTCCGAAACACACTGGTCAGAAACATACTGGTCAGAAACATACTGGTCAGAAACACACTGGTCAGAAACAAAGTGGTCAGAAGCACAGTGGTCAGAAACACACTGGTCAGAAACACAGTGGTCAGAATCACACTGAAAAACACTTGTCAGAAACACAGTGGTCAGAAACATAGTGGTCAGAAACACAGTGGTCAGAAACACAATTGTCAGAAACACACTAGTCAGAAACACAGTGGTCAGAAACAAAGTGGTCAGAAACACAGTGGTCAGAAACACAGTTGTCAGAAACACAATGGTCAGAAACACACTAGTCAGAAACACAGTAGTCAGAAACACAGTTCTCATAAACACACTGGTCAGAAACACACTAGTCAGAAACATACTGGTCAGAAACACACTGGTAAGAAACACAGTGGTCAGAAGCACAGTGGTCAGAAACACACTGGTCAGAAACACAGTGGTCAGAAACACAGAAGTCACGATCACACTGGTCAGAAACACACTGGTCAGAAGCACACTGGTCAGAAACACACTGGTCAGAAACACAGTGGTCAGAAACACAATGCTCAGAAACACACTGGTCAGAAACACAGTGGTCAGAAACACAGTTGTCAGAAACACACTGGTCAGAAACACACTGGTCAGAAACACAGTGGTAAAAAATACACTGGTCAGAAACACAGTGGTCAGAAACACAGTGTCAGAATCACAGTGGTCAGAAACACACTGGTCAGAAACACAGTGGTCACAAACACACTGGTGAGAAACACTGGTCAGAAACAAAGTGGTCAGAAACGCACTGGTCAGAAACACAGTGGTCAGAAACACAGTGGTCAGACACACAGTGGTCAGAAACACAGTGGCAAGAAACACAGGGGTCAGAAACACACTGGTCAGAAACACAGTGGTCAGAAAAACACTTGTCAGAAGCACACTGGTCAGAAAAACGTGGTCAGAAACACACTGGTCAGAAACACAGTGGTCAGAAACACAGTCGTCAGAAACACACTGGTCAGAAACACAGTGGTCAGAAACACAGTGGTCAGACACACAGTGGTCAGAAACACAGTGGCAAGAAACACAGGGGTCAGAAACACACTGGTCAGAAACACAGTGGTCAGAAAAACACTTGTCAGAAGCACACTGGTCAGAAAAACGTGGTCAGAAACACACTGGTCAGAAACACAGTGGTCAGAAACACACTGGTCAGAAACACAGTGGTCAGAAACACACTGGTCAGAAACACACTGGTAAGAAACACACTCGTCAGAAACACAGTGGTCAGAAACACGGTGGTCTGAAACACAGTGGTGAGAAACACACTGGTCAGAAACACACTGGTCAGAAACACAGTGGTCAGAAACACACTGGTCTGAAACACACTGATCAGAGACACAGTGGTCAGAAACACACTGGTCAGAAACACAGTGGTCGGAAACACAGTGGTCAGAAACACACTGGTCAGAAAAACACTGGTCAGAAAAACACTCGTCAGGAACACACTGGTCAGAAACACACTGGTTAGAAACACAGTAGTCAGAAACACACTGGTCGGAAACACAGTGGTCAGAAACACACTGGTCAGAAGAATAGTGGTCAGAAACACACTGGTCAGAAACACAGTGGTCAGAAGCACAGTGGTCAGAAACACACTGGTCAGAAACACACTGGTCAGAAACACACTGGTCAGAAACACACTGGTCAGAAACAACGTGGGTAGAAACACACTGGTCAGAAACACATTGGTCAGAGACACAGTGGTCATAAAAACAGTGGTCAGAAACACAGTGGTCAGAAACACACTGGTCAGAAACACACTGGTCAGAAACAAAGTGGTCAGAAACACAGTGGTCAGAAACACGGTGGCCAGAAACACAGTGGTCAGAAACACAGTGGTCAGAAACACAGTGGTCAGAAACACAGTGGTCAAAAACACAGTGGTCAGAAACACCGTGGTAAAAACCACAGTGGTCAGAAACACAGTGGTCAGAAACACAGTGGTCAGAAACACAGTGGTCAGAAACACACTGGTCAGAAACACATCTTTCAGAAACACACTGGTCAGAAACACACTGGTCAGAAACACAGTGGTCAGAAACACAGTGGTCAGAAATACACTGGTCAGAAACACACTGGTCGGAAACATAGTGGTCAGAAACATAGTGGTCAGAAACACAGTGGTTAGAAACAATGTGGTCAAAAACACAACGGTCAGAAACACACTGGTCAGAAACACACTGGTCAGAAACACACTGGTCAAAAGCACGGTGGTAAGAGCCACACTGGTCAGAAACACAGTGGTCAGAAACATAGTGGTCAGAAACACAGTGGTCAGAAACACAATTGTCAGAAACACACTAGTCAGAACACAGTGGTCAGAAACACAGTGGTCAGAAACACAGTGGTCAGAAACATAGTGGTCAGAAACACAGTGGTCAGAAACACAATTGTCAGAAACACACTAGTCAGAACACAGTGGTCAGAAACACAGTGGTCAGAAACACAGTGGTCATAAACACAGTGGTCAGAAACACCGTTGTAAAAACCACAGTGGTCAGAAACACAGTCGTCAGAAACACAGTGATCGGAAACACAGTGGTTAGAAACACACTGGTCAGAAACACATCTTTCAGAAACACACTGATCAGAAACACACTGGTCAGAAACACAGTGGTCAGAAACACAGTGGTCAGAAATACACTGGTCAGAAATACACTGGTCTGAAACATAGTGGTCAGAAACATAGTGGTCAGAAACACAGTGGTCAGAAACAACGTGGTCAAAAAGGCACTGGTCAGAAACACAGTGGTCAGAAACATTCTGGTCAGAAGCACGGTGGTAAGAAACACACTGGTCAGAAACACAGTGGTCAGAAACATAGTGGTCAGAAACACAGTGGTCAGAAACACAATTGTCAGAAACACACTAGTCAGAACACAGTGGTCAGAAACACAGTGGTCAGAAACATAGTGGTCAGAAACACAGTGGTCAGAAACACAATTGTCAGAAACACACTAGTCAGAACACAGTGGTCAGAAACACAGTGGTCAGAAACACAGTGGTCAGAAACACAGTGGTCAAAAACACAGTGGTCAGGAACACACAGGTCAGAAACACAGTGGTCAGAAACACACTGGTCAGAAACACACTGGTCAGAAACACACTGGTCAGAAACACACTGGTCAGAAACACACTGGTCAGAAACACAGTGGTCAGAAGCACAGTGGTCAGAAACATAGTGGTCAGAAACATAGTGGTCAGAAACATAGTGGTCAGAAACACAGTGGTCAGAATCACACTGGTTAGAAACACGCTGGTCAGGCACACACTGGTCAGAAACAAACTGGTCAGAAACACAGTGGTCAGAAACACACTGGTCAGAAACACACTGGTCAGAAACACACCGGTCAGAAACACACTGGTCAGAAACACAGTGGTCAGAAACAAAGTGGTCAGAAACACACTGGTCAGAAACACAGTGGTCAGAAACACTTTGGTCAGACACACAGTGGTCAGAAACACAGTGGTCAGAAACACAGTGGTTAGAAACACACTGGTCAGAAACACACTGGTCAGAAACACACTGGTCAGAAACACAGTGGTCAGAAACACACTGTTCAGAAACACAGTGCTCAGAAACACACTGGTCAGAAACACAGTGGTCAGAAACATAGTGGTCAGAAACACAGTGGTCAGAAACACAATGGTCAGAAACACACTGGTCAGAAACACACTGGTCAGAAACATACTGGTCAGAAACACACTGGTCAGAAACACAGTGGTCAGAAACATAGTGGTCAGAAACACAGTGGTCAGAAACACAATGGTCAGAAACACACTGGTCAGAAACACACTGGTCAGAAACATACTGGTCAGAAACACACTGGTCAGAAACACAGTGGTCAGAAACACAGTGGTCAGAAACACACTGGTCAGAAACACATTTGTCAGAAACACAGTGGTCGGAAACACAGTGGTCAGAAACACAGTGTCAGAAACACACTGGTCAGAAACACAATGGTGAGAAACACAGTGGTCAGAAACACAGTGGTCAGAAACACAGTGGTCAGAAACACACTGGTCAGAAACACAGTGGTCAGAAACATAGTGGTCAGAAACACAGTGGTTAGAAACACACTGGTCAGAAACACACTGGTCAGAAACACAGTGGTCAGAAATACACTGGTCAGAAATAGAGTGGTCAGAAACACAGTGGTCAGAAACACACAAGTAAGAAACACAGTGGTCAGAAACACAGTGGTCAGAAACACACTGGTCAGAAACACAGCGGTCAGAAACACACTGGTCAGAAACACAGTAGTCAGAAACACAGTGGTCAGAAACACACTGGTCAGAAACACACTGGTCAGAAACACAGAGGTCAGAAACACACTGGTCAGACACACAGTGATTAGAAACACAGTGGTTAGAAACACAGTGGTCAGAAATACACTGGTCAGAGACACAGTGGTCAGAAGCACAGTGGTCAGAAACACACTGGTCAGAAACACAGTGGTCAGAAACACAGAGGTCAGAGACACACTAGTCAGAAAAACAGTGGTCAGAGACACCGTGTTCAGAAACACAGTGGTCAGAAACACACTGGTCAGAAATACAGTGGTCAGAAACACAGTATTCATGAACACAGCGGTCGGAAACACAGTGGTCAGAAACACACTGGTCAGAAACACACTGGCCAGACGCACACTGTTCAGAAACACAGTTTTCACAAAAACAGTGGTCAGAAACACAGTGGTCAGAAACACACTGGTGAGTATTTCAGTGGTCAAAAACACACTGGTCAGAAACACACTGGTCAGAAACAAACTGGTCAGAAACACAGGGGTCAGAAACGCATTGGTCAGAAACACACTGGTCAGAAGCACACTGGTCAGAAACAAAGTGGTCAGAAACACAATGCTCAGAAACACACTGGTCAGAAACACAGTGGTGAGAAACACAGTGGCAAGAAACACAGTGGTCAGAAACACTGGTCAGAAACAAAGTGGTCAGAAACACACTGGTAAGAAACACGGTGGTCAGAAACACAGTGGTCAGACACACAGTGGTCAGAAACACAGTGGCAAGAAACACAGTGGTCAGAAACACACTGGTCAGAAACACAGTGGTCAGAAACACACTGGTCAGAAGCACACTGGTCAGAATAACGTGGTCAGAAACACACTGGTCAGAAACACAGTGGTCAGAAACACACTTGTCAGAAACACAGTGGTCAGAAACACACTGGTCAAAAACATACTGGTCAGAAACACTCTGGTAAGAAACACACTGGTCAGAAACACAGTGGTCAGAAACACGGTGGTCAGAAACACAGTGTTGAGAAACACACTGGTCAGAAACACAGTGGTCGGAAACACAGTGGTCAAAAACACACTGGTCAGAAACACACTCGTCAGGAACACACTGGTCAGAAACACACTGGCTAGAAACACAGTAGTCAGAAACACACTGGTCGGAAACACAGTGGTCAGAAACACACTGGTCAGAAAAATAGTGGTCAGAAACACACTGGTCAGAAACACAGTGGTCAGAAGCACAGTGGTCAGAAACACAGTGGTCTGAAACACAGTGGTCTAAAAACACACTGGTTAGAAACACACTGGTGAGAAACAACGTGGTTAGAAACACAATAGTCAGAAACACAGTGGTCAGAAACACAGTGGTCAGAAACACACTGGTCAGAAACAAAGTGGTCAGAAACACAGTGGTCAGAAACACGGTGGTCAGAAACACAGTGGTCAGAAACACAGTGGTCAGAAACACAGTGGTCAGAAACACAGTGGTCATAAACACAGTGGTCAGAAACACCGTGGTAAAAACCACAGTGGTCAGAAACACAGTGGTCAGAAACACACTGGTCAGAAACACACTGGTCACAAACACAGTGGTCAGAAACACAGTGGTTAGAAACACACTGTTCAGAAACACATCTTTCAGAAACACACTTGTCAGAAACACAGTGGTCAGAAACACAGTGGTCAGAAATACACTGGTGAGAAACACACTGGTCAGAAGCACGGTGGTAAGAAACACACTGGTCAGAAACACAGTGGTCAGAAACATAGTGGTCAGAAACACACTGGTCAGAAACACGATTGTCATAAACACACCAGTCACAACACAGTGGTCAGAAACACAGTGGTCAGAAACACAGTGGTCAGAAACATAGTGGTCAGAAACACACTGGTCAGAAACACGATTGTCATAAACACACCAGTCACAACACAGTGGTCAGAAACACAGTGGTCAGAAACACAGTGGTCAGAAACACAGTGGTCAACAACACAATGGTCAGGAACACACTGGTCAGAAGCACAGTGGTCAGAAACACACTGGTCACAAACACACTGGTCAGAAACACACTGGTTAGAAACACTCTGGTCGGAAACACACTGGTCAGAAACACAGTGGTCAGAAGCACAGTGGTCAGAGACATACTGGTCAGAATCACAGTGGTCACAAACACAGTGGTCAGAATCACACTGGTCAGAAACGCGCTGGTCAGGCACACACTGGTCAGAAATTAACTGGTCAGAAACACACTGGTCAGAAACACACTGGTCAGAAACACACTGGTCAGAAACACACTGGTCAGAAACACAGTGGTCAGAAACACAGTGGTCAGAAACACAGTGGTCAGAAACACACTGGTCAGAAACACACTGGTCAGAAACACACTGGTCAGAAACACAGTGGTCAGAAACAAAGTGGTCAGAAACACACTGGTCAGAAACACAGTGGTCAGAAACACTGTGGTCAGACACACAGTGGTCAGAAAGACAGTGGTCAGAAACACAGTGGTCAGAAACACACTGGTCAGAAACATACTGGTCGATAACACAGTGGTCAGAAACACAGTGGTCAGAAACACAGTGGTCAGAAACACACTGGCCAGAAACACAGTGGTCAGAAACACATTGGTCAGAAACACAGTGGTTAGAAAGACACTGGTCAGAAACACACTGGTCATAAACACAGTGGTCAGAAACACACTGTTCAGAAACACAGTGCTCAGAAACACACTGGTCAGAAACACAGTGGTCAGAAGCACACTGGTCAGAAACACACTGGTCATAAACACAGTGGTCAGAAACACACTGTTCAGAAACACAGTGCTCAGAAACACACTGGTCAGAAACACAGTGGTCAGAAGCACGGTAGTCAGAATCCTAGTGGTCGAAACACAATGGTCAGAAGCACAGTGGTCAGAAACACAGTGGTCAAAAACACACTGGTCAGAAACACAGTTGTCAGAAACACAGTGGTCGGAAACACAGTGGTCAGAAACACAGTGTCAGAAACACACTGGTCAGAAACACACTGGTGAGAAACACAGTGGTAAGAAACACAGTGGTCAGAAACACACTGGTCAGAAACACACTGGTGAGAAACAACGTGGTTAGAAACACACTGGTCAGAAACACAGTGGTCAGAAACACAGTGGTCAGAAACACAGTGGTCAGAAACACACTGGTCAGAAACAAAGTGGTCAGAAACACAGTGGTCAGAAACACGGTGGTCAGAAACACAGTGGTCAGAAACACAATGGTCAGAAACACAGTGGTCAGAAACACAGTGGTCAGAAACACGGTGGTCAGAAACACAGTGGTCAGAAACACAATGGTCAGAAACACAGTGGTCAGAAACACAGTGGTCATAAACACAGTGGTCAGAAACACCGTGGTAAAAACCACAGTGGTCAGAAACACAGTGGTCAGAAACACAGTCGTCAGAAACACAGTGGTCAGAAACACACTGGTCAGAAACACATTGGTCACAAACACAGTGGTCAGAAACACAGTGGTTAGAAACACACTGGTCAGAAACACATCTTTCAGAAACACACTGGTCAGAAACACAGTGGTCAGAAACACAGTGGTCAGAAATACACTGGTCAGAAACACACTGGTCGGAAACATAGTGGTCAGAAACATAGTGGTCAGAAACACAGTGGTCAGAAAAAACGTGGTCAAAACCACACTGGTCAGAAACACAGTGGTCACAAACACACTGGTCAGAAACACACTGGTCCGAAGCACGGTGGTAAGAAACACACTGGTCAGAAACATAGTGGTCAGAAACATAGTGGTCAGAAACACAGTGGTCAGAAACACAATTGTCAGAAACACACTTGTCACAACACAGTGGTCAGAAACACAGTGGTCAGAAACATAGTGGTCAACAACACAGTGGTCAGGAACACACTGGTCAGAAGCACAGTAGTCAGAAACACACTGGTCACAAACACACTCGTCAGAAACACACTGGTCAGAAACACTCTGGTCAGAAACACACTTGTCAGAAACATAGTGGTCAGAAGCACAGTGGTCAGAGACATACTGGTCAGAAACACAGTGGTCAGAAACACAGTGGTCAGAATCAAACTGGTCAGAAACGCGCTGGTCAGGCACACACTGGTCAGAAACAAACTGGTCAGAAACACACTGGTCAGGAACACACTGGTCAGAAACACACTGGTCAGAAAGACACTGGTCAGAAACACCGTGGTCAGAAACAAAGTGGTCAGAAACACACTGGTCAGAAACACAGTGGTCAGAAACACTGTGGTCAGACACACAGTGGTCAGAAAGACAGTGGTCAGAAACACTGTGGTCAGAAACATACTGGTCGAAAACACAGTAGTCAGAAACACAGTGGTTAGAAACACAGTGGTCAGAAACACACTGGCCAGAAACACAGTGGTCAGAAACACAGTGGTCAGAAACACAGTGGTTAGAAACACACTGGTCAGAAACACACTGGTCAGAAACACACTGGTCATAAACACAGTGGTCAGAAACACACTGTTCAGAAACACAGTGCTCAGAAACACACTGGTCAGAAACACAGTGGTCAGAAGCACGGTAGTCAGAATCCTAGTGGTCAGAAACACACTGGTCATAAACACAGTGGTCAGAAACACACTGTTCAGAAACACAGTGCTCAGAAACACACTGGTCAGAAACACAGTGGTCAGAAGCACGGTAGTCAGAATCCTAGTGGTCAGAAACACAATGGTCAGAAGCACAGTGGTCAGAAACACAGTGGTCAGAAACACACTGGTCAGAAACACAGTTGTCAGAAACACAGTGGTCGGAAACACAGTGGTCAGAAACACAGTGTCAGAAACACACTGGTCAGAAACACACTGGTGAGAAACACAGTGGTCAGAAACACAGTGGTCAGAAACACAGTGGTCAGAAACACACTGGTCAGAAACACAGTGGTCAGAAACATAGTGGTCAGAAACACAGTGGTCAGAAACACACTGGTCAGAAACACAGTGGTCAGAAACACAGTGGTCAGAAACAGACAGAAACGAAACACAGTGGTCAGAAACATAGTGGTCAGAAACACAGTGGTCAGAAACACACTGGTCAGAAACACAGTGGTCAGAAACACAGTGGTCAGAAATACACTGGTCAGAAATAGAGTGTTCAGAAACACAGTGGTCAGAAACACACTGGTAAGAAACACAATGGTCAGAAACACAGTGGTCAGAAACACACTGGTCAGAAACACAGCGGTCAGAAACACACTGGTCAGAAACACAGTAGTCAGAAACACGATGGTCAGAAACACACTGGTCAGAAACACACTGTTCAGAAGCACACTTGTCAGAAACACACTGGTCAGAAACACAGTGGTCAGATACACAGTGCTCAGAAACACACTGCTCAGAAACACAGTGGTCAGAAACACAGTGGTCAGAAACACAATGGTCAGAAACACAGTGGTCAGAAACACAGTTGTCAGAAACACAGTTGTCAGGAACACACTGGTCAGAAACAAACTGGTCAGAAACACACTGGTCAGAAACACAATGGTCAGAAACACACTTGTCAGAAACACACTGGACAAAAACACAGTCGTCAGAGACACACTGGTCAGAAACACACTGGTCAGAAACACAGTGATCAGAAACACATTGGTCAGAAACACAGTGATCAGAAACACAGTGGTCAGAAACACACTGGTCAGAAAAACAGTGGTCAGAAACACAGTTGTCAGAAACACACTGGTCAGAAACACAGTGGTCAGAAACACACTGGTCAGAAACACACTGGTCAGAAACACAGTGGTCAGAAACATAGTGGTCAGAAACACAGTTGTCAGAAACACACTGGTCAGAAACACAGTGGTCAGAAACACACTGGTCAGAAACACACTGGTCAGAAACACAGTGGTCAGAAACATAGTGGTCAGAAACATAGTGGTCAGAAACACAGTGGTCAGAAACATAGTGGTCAGAAACATAGTGGTCAGAAACACACTGGTCAGAAACACAGTGATCAGCAACACAGTGGTCAGAAACACAGTGGGCAGAAACACACTGGTCAGAAACACAGTGGTCAGAAACACACTGGTCAGAAACACACTGGTATGAAACACAGTGGTCAGAAACACAGTGTGAGAAACACAGTACTCAGAAACACACTGGTCAGAAACACAGTGGTCATAAACACAGTGTTCGGAAACACACTGGTCAGAAACATACTGGTCAGAGACACAGTGGTCAAAAACACAGTGGTAAGAAACACACTGGTCAGAAACACTGGTCGGAAACACAGTGTTCAGAAACACACTGGTCAGAAACACACTGGGCAGAAACACAGTGGTCAGAAACACCCTGGTCAGAAACACGCTGGTCAGAAACACACTGGTCAGAAACACAGTGGTCAGAAACACACTGGTCAGAAACATAGTGGTCAGAAACACAGTCGTCAGAAACACACTGGTCAGAAGCACAGTGGTCAGAAACACACTGGTCAGAAACACACTGGTCAGAAACACAGTGGTCAGAAACACAGTGGTCAAAACACAGGGGTCAGAAACACAATGGTCAGAAACACACTGGTTAGAAATACAGTGGTCAGAAACATAGTGGTCAGAAACACAGTGGTCAGAAACACAGTGGTCAGAAACTCACCGGTCATAAACACAGTGGTCAGAAACATACTGGTCAGAAACACACCGGTCAGAAACACTGTGGTCAGAAACATAGTGGTCAGAAACACACTGGTCAGAAACACAATGGTCAGAAACACAGTGGTCAGAAACACAGTGGTCAGAAACACACTGGTCAGAAACACA
>SZWC01002419.1:203743-219715 GCA_023375785.1 Penium margaritaceum
ACACAGTGGTCAGAAACACAGTGGTCAGAAACACAGTGGTCAGAAACACAGTGGTCAGAAACACACTGGTTAGAAACATACTGGTCAGAAACACACTGGTCAGAGGCACACTGGTAAGAAACACAGCCGTCAGAAACACAGCCGTCAGAAACACAGTGGTCAGAGACACAGTGGTCAGAAACAGAGTGGTCAGAACACACTGGTCAGAAACACACTAGTCAGAAACACAGTGGTGAGAAACACAGTGCTCAAAAACACAGTGGTCAGAAACTCAGTGTTCAGAAACACACTGGTCGGAAACACACTGGTCCGAAACACAGTGGTCAGAAACACGATAGTCAGAAACACAGTGGTCAGAAACACAGTGGTCAGAAACACACTGGTCAGAGGCACACCGCTCACAAACACAGTGGTCAGAAACACAGAAGTCAGAAACACACTGGTCGGAAACACACTGGTCAGAAACACAGTGGTGAGAAACACAATGCTAAGAAACACAGTGGTCAGAAACACAGTGGCCAGAAACACAGTGGTCTGAAACACACTGGTCAGGAACACAGTGGTCAGAAACAAAGTGGTCAGAAACACAGTGATCAGAAACACACTGGTCAGAAAAAAGTTGACGGAAACACGATGGTCAGAAACACACTGGTCAGAAACACACTGGTCAGAAACACACTGGTTAGAAAATCACTGGTCAGAAACAGAATTGTCAGAAACACATTGGTTTGTAACACACTGGTCAGAAACACACTGGTCAGAAACACAGTGGTCAGAAACAAACTGGTCAGAAACACACTGGTCAGAGACACAGTGGTCACAAACACAGTGGTCAGAAACACAGTGGTCAGAAACACAGTGGTCAGAAACACACTGGTCACACACACACTGGTCAGAAAGACACTGGTTAGAAAGACACTGGTCAGAAGAGGAATGGTCAGAAACACAGTGGTCAGAAACACAGTGGTCAGATACACAGTGGTCAGAAACACACTGGTCAGAAACACACTGGTCAGAAACACACTGGTCAGAAACACAGTGGTTAGAAACAAGGTGGTCAGAAACACAGTGGTCAGAAACACACTATTCAGAAACACACTGGTCAGAAACACAGTGGTCAGAAACACACTGGTCAGAAGCACAGTGGTCTGAAACAAAATTGTCAGAAACACAGTGGTAAGAAACACCCTGGTCAAAAACACAGTGGTCAAAAACACAGTGGTCAGAAACACAGTGGTCAGAGACACAGTTTTCAGAAACACACTGGTCAGAAACACAGTGGTCAGAAACACACTGGTCAGAAACACAGGGGTCAGAAACACACTGGTCAGAAACACAGTGGTAAGAAACACACTGGTCAGAAACACACTGGTCAGAAACACAGTGGTAAGAAACACACTGCTCAGAAACACACTGGTCAGAAACACAGTGGTCAGAAACACAGTGGTAAGAAACACACTGCTCAGAAACACACTGGTCAGAAACACAGTGGTCAGAGACACACTGGTCAGAAAGACAGTGGTCAATAACACACTGGTCAGAAACACACTGGACAGAAACACAGTGGTCAGAAACACCCTGGTTAGAAACACAGTGGTCAAAAAAACAGTCGTGAGAAACACAGTGGTCAGAAACACACTGGTCAGAAACACTGTGGTCAGAAAGACACTGGTCAGACACACAGTGGTCAGAAACACAGTGGTCAGAAACACAGTGGTCAGAAAGACAGTGGTCAGAAACACAGTGGTCAGAAACACAGTTGTTCGAAACACAATGGTCCGAAACAGAGTGGTCAGAAACACAGTGGTCAGAAACACAGTGGTCAGAAACACACTGGTCAGAAACGCACTGGTCAGAAACACAGTGGTCAGAAACACACTGGTCAGAAACACACTGGTCAGAAACACAGTGGTCAGAAAGACACTGGTCAGAAACACACTCGTCAGAAACACACTGGTCAGAAACACACTGGTCAGAAACACAGAAGTCGGAAACACCATGGTCAGAAACACACTGGTCAGAAACACAGTGGTCAGAAAAACACTGGTCATAAACACTGGTCAGAAACACAGTGGTCAGAAACACAGGGGTCAGAAACACACTGGTCATAAACACAGTGGTCAGAAACACACTGGTCTGAAACACACTGGTCAGAAACACAGTGGTAAGAAACACACTGCTCAGAAACACACTGGTCAGAAACACAGTGGTCAGAGACACACTGGTCAGAAAGACAGTGGTCAGAAACACACTGGTCAGAAACACACTGGACAGAAACACAGTGGTCAGAAACACCCTGGTTAGAAACACAGTGGTCAGAAAAACAGTGGTGAGAGACACAGTGGTCAGAAACACACTGGTCAGAAACACAGTGGTCAGAAACACACTAGTCAGAAACACAGTGGTCAGAAAGACACTAGTCAGACACACAGTGGTCAGAAACACAGTGGTCAGAAAGACACTGGTCAGAAACACACTGGTCAGAAACACACTTGTCAGAAACACACTGGTCAGAAACACAGAAGTCGGAAACACAGTGGTCAGAAACACACTGGTCAGAAACACAGTGGTCAGAAGCACAGTGGTCAGAAACACACTGGTCATAAACACAGTGGTCAGAAACACAGTGGTCAGAAACACAGTGGTCAAAACCACAGCGGTCAGTAACACAGTCGTCACAAACACACTGGTCAGAAACACAGTGGTCAGAAACACAGTGATCAGAAAAACACTGGTCAGAAACACACTGGTCAGAAACACAGTGGTCTGAAAAACACTGGTCAGAAACACACTGGTCAGAAACACGGTGGTCAGAAACACACTGGTCAGAAACACAGTGGTCAGAAACACAGTGGTCAGAAACACACTGGTCATAAACACAGTGGTCATAAACACTGTGGTCAGAGTCACAGTGGTCAAAAACACAGTGGTCTGAAACACACTGGTCAGAAACAAAGTGGTCAGAAACACAGTGGTCAGAAACACACTGGTCAGAAACACAGGGGTCAGAAACACACTGGTCAGAAAGACAGTGGTCAGAAACACAGTGGTCAGAAACACACTGGTCAGAAACACAGTGGTCAGAAACACACTGGTCAGAAACACAGTGGTTAGAAACACAGTGGTCAGAAACACAGTGGCCAGAAACACAGTGGTCAGAAACACACTGGTCAGAAACACAGTGGTCAGAAACACACTGGTCAGAAACACAGTGGTTAGAAACACAGTGGTCAGAAACACAGTGGCCAGAAACACAGTGGTCAGAAACACAGTGGTCATAAACACAGTGGTCAGAAACACACTGGTCAGAAACACACTGGTCATAAACAAAGTGGTCAGAAACACAGTGGTCAGAAACACACTGGTCATAAACACAGTTGTCAGAAACACAGTGGTCAGAAACACAGTGGTCAGAAACACAGTGGTCAGAAACACAGTGGTTAGAAACACAGTGGTCAGAAACACACTGAGCAGAAACACAGTGGTCTGAAACACAGTGGTCAGAAACACAAAGGTCAGAAACACAGTGGTCAGAAACACAGTGGTCAGAAAGACGGTGGTCAGAAACACAGTGGTCAGAAACACAGTGGTCCGAAACACACTGGTCAGAAACACACTGGTCAGAAACACATTGGTTCGAAACACAGTTGTCAGAAAAACAGTGGTAAGAAACACAGTGGTCAGAAACACACTGGTCAGAAACACAGTGGCCAGTAACACAGTGGTCAAAAACACAGTGGTCAGAAACACACTGGTCAGAAACACACTGGTCAGAAACGCACTGGTCAAAAAGACACTGGTCAAAAACACACTGGTCAGAAACACACTGGTCAGAAACACACTGGTCAGAAAGACAGAAGTCGGAAACACAGTGGTCAGAAACACGGTGGTCAGAAACACACTGGTCGGAAACACACTGGTCAGAAACGCACTGGTCAGAAACACAGTGGTCAGAAACACACTGGTCAGAAACACACTGGTCAGAAACACACTGGTCAGAAACACAGTGGTCAGAAACGCACTGGTCAGAAACACAGTGGTCAGAAACACACTGGTCAGAAACACACTGGTCAGAAACACACTGGTCAGAAACACAGTGGTCAGAAAGACACTGGTCATAAACACTGTGGTCAGAAACACAGTGGTCAGAAACACAGTGGTCAGAAACACAGTCGTCAGAAACACACTGGTCAGAAAGACAGTGGTCAGAAACACACTGGTAAGAAACACACTGGTCAGAAACACACTGGTCAGAAACACAGTGGTCTGAAAAACATTGTTCAGAAACACACTGGTCATAAATTCACTGGTCAGAAACACACTGGTCAGAAACACAGTGGTCAGAAACACAGTGGTCAGAAAAACACTGGTAATAAACGCAGTGGTCATAAACACTGTGGTCAGAGTCACAGTGGTCAGAAACACATTGGTCTGAAACACAGTGGTCAGAAACACAGTGGTCAGAAACACAGTGGTCAGAAACACAGTGGTCAGAAACACAGTGGTCAGAAACGCAGTGGTCAGAAACACAGTGGTCAGAAACACAGGGGTCAGAAACATGCTGGTCAGAAACACAGTGGCCAGAAACACACTGGTCAGAAACACAGTGGTCAGAAAGACAGTGGTCAGAAACACAGTGGTCAGAAACACAGGGGTCAGAAACATGCTGGTCAGAAACACAGTGGCCAGAAACACACTGGTCAGAAACACAGTGGTCAGAAAGACAGTGGTCAGAAACACAGTGGTCAGAAACACAGGGGTCAGAAACATGCTGGTCAGAAACACAGTGGCCAGAAACACACTGGTCAGAAACACAGTGGTCAGAAAGACAGTGGTCAGAAACACAGTGGTCAGAAACACAGGGGTCAGAAACATGCTGGTCAGAAACACAGTGGCCAGAAACACACTGGTCAGAAACACAGTGGTCAGAAAGACAGTGGTCAGAAACACAGTGGTCAGAAACACAGGGGTCAGAAACATGCTGGTCAGAAACACAGTGGCCAGAAACACACTGGTCAGAAACACAGTGGTCAGAAAGACAGTGGTCAGAAACACAGTGGTCAGAAACACAGGGGTCAGAAACATGCTGGTCAGAAACACAGTGGCCAGAAACACACTGGTCAGAAACACAGTGGTCAGAAAGACAGTGGTCAGAAACACAGTGGTCAGAAACACAGGGGTCAGAAACATGCTGGTCAGAAACACAGTGGCCAGAAACACACTGGTCAGAAACACAGTGGTCAGAAAGACAGTGGTCAGAAACACAGTGGTCAGAAACACAGGGGTCAGAAACATGCTGGTCAGAAACACAGTGGCCAGAAACACACTGGTCAGAAACACAGTGGTCAGAAAGACAGTGGTCAGAAACACAGTGGTCAGAAACACAGGGGTCAGAAACATGCTGGTCAGAAACACAGTGGCCAGAAACACACTGGTCAGAAACACAGTGGTCAGAAAGACAGTGGTCAGAAACACAGTGGTCAGAAACACAGGGGTCAGAAACACACTGGTCAGAAACACAGTGGTCAGAAACACAGTGGTCTGAAACACGGTGGTCAGAAACACAGTGGTCAGAAACACAGTGGTCAGAAACACAGTGGTCAGAAACACAGTGGTCAGAAACACTTTGGTCAGAAACACACTGGTCAGAAGCACACTGGTCAGAAACACAGTGGTCAGAAACACAGTGGTCAGAAACACGGTGGTCAGAAACACAGTGGTCAGAAACACAGTGGTCAGAAATACACTTGTCAGAAACACACTGGTCAGAAACACAGTGGTTCGAAACACAGTGGTCAGAAACACAGTGGTAAGAAACACAGTGGTCAGAAACACACTGGTCGGAAACACACTGGTCAGAAACACAGTGGTCAGAAACACAGTGGTCAGAAACACAGTGGTCAGAAACACACTGGTCAGAAACACAGTGGTCAGAAACACAGTTGTCCGAAACACAGTGGTCAGAAACACAGTGGTCAGAAAGACAGTGGTTGGAAACACACTGGTCAGAAACACAGTGGTCAGAAACATACTGGTCAGAAAAACAGTGGTCAGAAACACAGTTGTCAGAAACACACTGGTCATAAACACAGTGGTCAGAAACACAGTGGTCAGAAACACAGTGGTCAGAAACACACTCGTCAGAAACACAGTCGTCAGAAACACACTGGTCCGAAACACAGTGGTCAGAAACACACTGGTCAGAAACACACTGGTCAGAAACACACTGGTCAGAAACACACTGGTCAGAAACAAACTGGTCAGAAACACACTGGTCAGAAACACAGTGGTCAGAAACGCACTGGTCAGAAACACAGTGGTCAGAAACACAGTGATCAGAAACACACTGGTCAGAAACAGAGTGGTCAGAAGCAAAGAAGACAAAGACACACTGGTAAGAAACACAGTGGTCAGAGACACAGTGGTCAGAAACACAGTGGTCAGAAACATACTCGTCAGAAACACAGTGGTCAGAAACACAGTGGTCAGAAACATACTCGTCAGAAACACAGTGGTCAGAAACACAGTGGTCAGAAACATACTCGTCAGAAACACAGTGGTCAGAAACACAGTGGTCAGAAACATACTCGTCAGAAACACAGTGGTCAGAAACACAGTGGTCAGAAACATACTCGTCAGAAACACAGTGGTCAGAAACACAGTGGTCAGAAACATACTCGTCAGAAACACAGTGGTCAGAAACACAGTGGTCAGAAACATACTCGTCAGAAACACAGTGGTCAGAAACACAGTGGTCAGAAACATACTCGTCAGAAACACAGTGGTCAGAAACACAGTGGTCAGAAACATACTCGTCAGAAACACAGTGGTCAGAAACACAGTGGTCAGAAACATACTCGTCAGAAACACAGTGGTCAGAAACACAGTGGTCAGAAACATACTCGTCAGAAACACAGTGGTCAGAAACACAGTGGTCAGAAACATACTCGTCAGAAACACAGTGGTCAGAAACACAGTGGTCAGAAACATACTCGTCAGAAACACAGTGGTCAGAAACACAGTGGTCAGAAACATACTCGTCAGAAACACAGTGGTCAGAAACACAGTGGTCAGAAACATACTCGTCAGAAACACAGTGGTCAGAAACACAGTGGTCAGAAACATACTCGTCAGAAACACAGTGGTCAGAAACACAGTGGTCAGAAACATACTCGTCAGAAACACAGTGGTCAGAAACACAGTGGTCAGAAACATACTCGTCAGAAACACAGTGGTCAGAAACACAGTGGTCAGAAACATACTCGTCAGAAACACAGTGGTCAGAAACACAGTGGTCAGAAACACGGTGGTCAGAAACACAGTGGTCAGAAACACACTGGTCAGAAACACACTGGTCAGAAACACACTGGTCAGAAACGCACTGGTCAGAAACACACTGGTCAGAAACACAGTGGTCAGAAACACAGTGGTCAGAAAAACAGTGGTCAGAAACACAGTGGTCAGAAACACAGTTGTCAGAAACACTGTGGTCAGAAACAGTGGTCAGAAACACAGTGGTCAGAAACACACTGGTCAGAAACACAGTGGTCAGAAACACAGTGGTCAAAAACAAAGTGGTCAGAAACACACTTGTCAGAAACACAATGCTCAGGAACACAGTGGTCAGAAACACAGTGGTCAAAAACACTGTGGTGAGAAAGACACTGGTCAGAAACACACTGGTCAGAAAGACACTGGTCAGAAACACACTAGTCAGAAACACAGTGGTCAGAAACACAGTGGTCAGAAACACACTGATCAGAAACACAGTGGCCAGAAACAAAATGGTCAGAAACACACTGGTCAGAAACACAGTGGTCAGAAACACAGTGCTCCGAAACACAGTGGTCAGAAAAACAGTTGTCAGAAACACAGTGGTCAGAAACACACTGGTTAGAAACACAGTGGTCAGAAACACACCGGTCAGAAACACAGTGTTCAGAAACACACTGGTCATAAACACAGTGGTCAGAAACACAGTGGTCAGAAACACAGTGGTTAGAAAGACACTAGTCAGAAGCACAGTGGTCAGAAACACAGTGGTCAGAAACACACTGGTCAGAAACCCAGTGGTCAGAAACACACTGGTCCGAAACACAGTGGTCAGAAACACACTGGTCAGAAACACAGGGGTCAGAAACACACTGGTCAGAAACAAACTATTCAAAAACACACTAGTCATAAACACACTGGTCAGAAACACAGTGGTCGGAAACACAGTGGTCAGAAACACAGTGGTCAGAAACACAGTGGTCAGAAACACACTGGTCAGAACCACACTGGTCAGAAACACAGTGATCAGAAACACACTGGTCAGAAACACAGTGGTCAGAAACAGAGTGGTCAGAAAGACAAAGTCAGAAGCACAGTGGTCAGAAACACCGTGGTCAGAAACACACTGGTCAGAAACCCAGTGGTCAGAAACACACTGGTCAGAAACACAGTGGTCAGAAACACACTGGACAGAAACACAGGGGTCAGAAACACAGTGGTCAGAAACACACTGGTAAGATACACATTGGTCAGAAACAAAGTGATCAGAAACACAGTGGTCAGAAACACAGTGGTCAGGAATAGACTGGTCAGAAACATACTGGTCAGAAACATACTGGTCAGAAACACAGTGGTCAGAAATACAGTGGTCAGAAACACAGTGGTCAGAAACACAGAGGTCAGAAACACAGTGGTCAGAAACACACTGGTCAGAAACACACTGGTCAGAAACATACTGGTCAGAAACACAATGGTCAGAAATAAAGTGGTCAGAAACACAGTCGTCAGAAACACAATGGTCAGAAACACAGTGGTTAGAAACACAGTGGTCAGAAAC
This sequence comes from Penium margaritaceum, assembly GCA_023375785.1. NCBI lineage: Eukaryota > Viridiplantae > Streptophyta > Zygnematophyceae > Desmidiales > Peniaceae > Penium > Penium margaritaceum. Next base: position 212,574 of record SZWC01002419.1, read on the forward strand.
ACAGTGGTCAGAAACACACAGGTCAGAAACACACTGGTCAGAAAAACACTGGTCAGAAACACAGTGGTCAGAAACACGGTGGTGAGAAACACACTGGTCATAAACACAGTGGTCAGAAACACACTCGTATGAAACACACTGTTGATAAACACACTGGTCAGAAACACAGTGGTCAGAAACAAAGTGGTCAGAAACATAATGGTCAGAAACACAGTGGTCAGAAACACACTGGTCGGAAACAAAATGGTCAGAAACACACTGGTCAGAAACATACTGGTCAGAAACACACTGGTCACAAACACACTGGTCAGAAACAAAATGGTCAGAAACACAGTGGTCAGAAACACACTGGTCAGAGACACAGTGGTCAGAAACACAGTGCTCAGAAACACAGTGGTCAGAAACACAGCGGTCAGAAACACAGTGGTCAGAAACACAGTGGTCAGGAACACAGTGGTCAGAAACACAGTGGTCAGAAACATAGTGGTCAGAAACACAGTGGTCAGAAACACAGTGCTCCGAAACACAGTGGTCAGAAAAACAGTTGTCAGAAACACAGTGGTCAGAAACACACTGGTTAGAATCACAGGGGTCAGAAACACAGTGGTCAGAAACACACTGATCAGAAACACAGTGGTCAGAAACACAGTGGTCAGGAACACAGTGGTCAGAAACACAGTGGTCAGAAACATAGTGGTCAGAAACACAGTGGTCAGAAACACAGTGCTCCGAAACACAGTGGTCAGAAAAACAGTTGTCAGAAACACAGTGGTCAGAAACACACTGGTTAGAATCACAGGGGTCAGAAACACAGTGGTCAGAAACACACTGATCAGAAACACAGTGGTCAGAAACACAGTGGTCAGGAACACAGTGGTCAGAAACACAGTGGTCAGAAACATAGTGGTCAGAAACACAGTGGTCAGAAACACAGTGCTCCGAAACACAGTGGTCAGAAAAACAGTTGTCAGAAACACAGTGGTCAGAAACACACTGGTTAGAATCACAGGGGTCAGAAACACAGTGGTCAGAAACACACTGATCAGAAACACAGTGGTCAGAAACACAGTGGTCAGGAACACAGTGGTCAGAAACACAGTGGTCAGAAACATAGTGGTCAGAAACACAGTGGTCAGAAACACAGTGCTCCGAAACACAGTGGTCAGAAAAACAGTTGTCAGAAACACAGTGGTCAGAAACACACTGGTTAGAATCACAGGGGTCAGAAACACAGTGGTCAGAAACACACTGATCAGAAACACAGTGGTCAGAAACACAGTGGTCAGGAACACAGTGGTCAGAAACACAGTGGTCAGAAACATAGTGGTCAGAAACACAGTGGTCAGAAACACAGTGCTCCGAAACACAGTGGTCAGAAAAACAGTTGTCAGAAACACAGTGGTCAGAAACACACTGGTTAGAATCACAGGGGTCAGAAACACAGTGGTCAGAAACACACTGATCAGAAACACAGTGGTCAGAAACACAGTGGTCAGGAACACAGTGGTCAGAAACACAGTGGTCAGAAACATAGTGGTCAGAAACACAGTGGTCAGAAACACAGTGCTCCGAAACACAGTGGTCAGAAAAACAGTTGTCAGAAACACAGTGGTCAGAAACACACTGGTTAGAATCACAGGGGTCAGAAACACAGTGGTCAGAAACACACTGGTCGGAAACAAAATGGTCAGAAACACACTGGTCAGAAACATACTGGTCAGAAACACACTGGTCACAAACACACTGGTCAGAAACAAAATGGTCAGAAACACACTGGTCAGAAACATACTGGTCAGAAACACAGTGGTCAGAAAAACAGTGGTCAGAAACACAGTGGTCAGAAACACAGTGGTCAGAAACACTGTGGTCAGAAACACAGTGGTTAGGAACACAGTGGTCAGAAACACAGTGGTCAGAAACACACTGGTCAGAAACACAGTGGTCAGAAACACATTGGTCAAAAACACTGTGGTTAGAGACACAGTGGTCAGAAACACAGTGGTCAAAAACACTGTGGTCAGAGACACAGTGGTCAGAAACACAGTGGTCAGAAACACAGTGATCAGAAACATACTGGTCAGAAACACATTGGTCAGAAACACACTGGTCAGAAACACACTGGTCAGAAACACACAGGTCAGAAACACAGTGGTCGGAAACACAGTGGTTAGAAACACAGTGGTCAGAAACACAGTGGTCAGAAACACACTGATCAGAAACACAGTGGTCAGAAACACAGTGGTCAGAAACACATTGGTAAGAAACACACTGGTCAGAAACACAGTGATGAAAAACACACTGGTCAGAAACACAGTGGTCAGAAACACACTGGTCAGAAAGACAGTGGTCAGAAACACAGTGCTCAGAAACATAGTGGTCGTAAACACACTGGTCAGAAACACAGTGGTCAGAAACACATTGGTCAGAAACACAGTGGTCAGAAACACACTGGTCAGAGACACAGTGGTCAGAAACACAGTGCTCAGAAACACAGTGTTCAGAAACACAGCGGTCAGAAACACAGTGGTCAGAAACACACTGGTCAGAAACACAGTGGTCCGAAACACACCGGTCAGAAACACAGTGTTCAGAAATACACTGGTCATAAACACAGTGGTCAGAAACACAGTGGTCAGAAACACAGTGGTCAGAAAGACACTGGTAAGAAGCACAGTGGTCAGAAACACAGTGGTCAGAAACACACTGGTCAGAAACACACTGGTCAGAAACCCAGTGGTCAGAAACACACTGGTCAGAAACACAGTGGTCAGAAACACACTGGTTAGAATCACAGGGGTCAGAAACACAGTGGTCAGAAACACACTGGTCAGAAACACACTGGTCAGAAACACAGTGGTCAGAAACATACTGGTCAGAAACACAGTGGTCAGAAAGACAGTGGTCAGAAACACACTGGTCATAAACACAGTGGTTATAAACACTGTGGTCAGAGTCACAGTGGTCAGAAACACAGTGGTCTGAAACACAGTGGTCAGAAACACAGTGGCCAGAGACACAGTGGTCAGAAATACACTGGTCAGAAACACAGGGGTCAGAAACACACTGGGCAGAAATAAGTGGTCAGAAACACAGAGGTCAGAAATACACTGGTCAGAAACACAGTGTTCAGAAACACACTGGTCAGAAACACAGTGGTCAGAAACACAGTGGTCAGAAACACAGTGGTCAGAAACACGGTGGTCAGAAACACAGTGGTCAGAGACACAGTGGTCAGAAACACACTGGTCAGAAACACGCTGGTCAGAAACACACTGGTCAGAAACACAGTGGTCCGAAACACAGTGGTCAGAAACACAGTGGTCAGAAACACGGTGGTCAGAAACACAGTGGTCAGAGACACAGTGGTCAGAAACACAGTGGTCAGAAACACGGTGGTCAGAAACACAGTGGTCAGAGACACAGTGGTCAGAAACACAGTGGTCAGAAACACGGTGGTCAGAAACACAGTGGTCAGAGACACAGTGGTCAGAAACACAGTGGTCAGAAACACGGTGGTCAGAAACACAGTGGTCAGAGACACAGTGGTCAGAAACACAGTGGTCAGAAACACGGTGGTCAGAAACACAGTGGTCAGAGACACAGTGGTCAGAAACACAGTGGTCAGAAACACGGTGGTCAGAAACACAGTGGTCAGAGACACAGTGGTCAGAAACACAGTGGTCAGAAACACGGTGGTCAGAAACACAGTGGTCAGAGACACAGTGGTCAGAAACACAGTGGTCAGAAACACGGTGGTCAGAAACACAGTGGTCAGAGACACAGTGGTCAGAAACACAGTGGTCAGAAACACGGTGGTCAGAAACACAGTGGTCAGAGACACAGTGGTCAGAAACACAGTGGTCAGAAACACGGTGGTCAGAAACACAGTGGTCAGAGACACAGTGGTCAGAAACACAGTGGTCAGAAACACGGTGGTCAGAAACACAGTGGTCAGAGACACAGTGGTCAGAAACACAGTGGTCAGAAACACGGTGGTCAGAAACACAGTGGTCAGAGACACAGTGGTCAGAAACACAGTGGTCAGAAACACGGTGGTCAGAAACACAGTGGTCAGAGACACAGTGGTCAGAAACACAGTGGTCAGAAACACAGTGGCCAGAGACACAGTGGTCAGAAACACACTGGTCAGAAACACGCTGGTCAGAAACACACTGGTCAGAAACACACTGGTCAGAAACACAGTGGTCAGAAACACAGTGGTCAGAAACACAGTGGTCAGAAACACACTGGTCAGAAACACAGTTGTCCGACACACAGTGGTCAGAAACACAGTGGTCAGAAAGACAGTGGTTAGAAACACACTGGTCAGAAACACAGTGGTCAGAAACACACTGGTCAGAAAAACAGTGGGCAGAAACACAGTGGTCAGAAACACACTGGTCATAAACACAGTGGTTACAAACACAGTTCTCAGAAACACAGTGGTCACAAACACAGTCGTCAGAAACACAGTCGTCAGAAACACACTGGTCAGAAACACAGTGGTCAGAAACACACTGGTCAGAAACACACTGGTCAGAAACACACTGGTCAGGAAAACACTGGTCAGAAACAAACTGGTCAGAAACAAACTGGTCAGAAAAACAATGGTCAGAAAAACAGTGGTAAAAAACACAGTGGTCAGAAACACTGTGGTCAGAGTCACAGTGGTCAGAAACACAGTGGTCTGAAACACAGTGGTCAGAAACACAGTGGTCAGAAACACAGTGGTCAGAAACACAGTTGTCAGAAAAACAGTGGTCAGAAACACAATGGTCAGAAACACACTGGTCATAAACAATGTGGTCAGAAACACACTGGTCAGAAACACAGGAGTCAGAAACACACTGGTCAGAAACACAGTGGTCAGAAACACTGTGGTCAGAAACACACTGGTCAGAAACATAGTGGTCAGAAACACACAGGTCAGAAACACAGTGGTCAGAAACACACTGGTCAGAAACACAGTCGTCAGAAACACAGTGGTCAGAAACACAGTGGTCAGAAACACAGTGGTCAGAAACAAAGTGGTCAGAAACACTGTGGTCAGAAACACACTGGTCATAAACACAGTGGTCACAAACACAGTGGTCAGAAACACACTTGTCATAAACACAGTGGTCAGAAACACAGTGGTCCGAAACACACTGGTCAGAAACACACTGGTCAGAAACACAGTGGTCAGAAACACAGTTGTTAGAAAAACACTGGTCATAAACTTAGTGGTCAGAAACACAGTGGTCAGAAACACACCGGTCAGAAACACAGTGGTGAGAAACACACTGGTCAGAAACATAGTGGTCAGAAACACAGTGGTCAGAAACACACTGGTCAGAAACACACTGGTCAGAAACACAGTGGTTCGAAACACAGTGGTCAGAAACACAGTGGTAATAAACACAGTGGTCAGAAACACACTGGTCAGAAACACAGTGGTCAGAAGCACACTGGTCAGAAACACACTGGTCAGAAACGCCTTGGTCAGAAACACAGTGGTCAGAAACACAGTTGTCAGAAACACACTGGTCAGAATCACACTGGTCAGAAACAAACTGGTCAGAAACACAGTGGTCAGAAACACAGTGGTCAGAAACACAGTGGTCAGAAACACACTGGTCAGAAACACAGTTGTCCGAAACACAGTGGTCAGAAACACACTGGTCAGAAAGACAGTGGTTAAAAACACACTGGTCAGAAACACAGTGGTCAGAAACACAGTGGTCAGAAACACAGTGGTTAGAAACACAGTCATCAGAAACACACTGGTCAGAAACACACTGGTCAGAAACATAGTCGTCAGAAACACACTGGTCAGAACCACACTGGTCAGAAACACAGTCGTCAGAAACACACTGGTCAGAAACACAGTCGTCAGAAACACACTGGTCAGAAACACACTGGTCAGAGACACAGTGGTAAGAAACACAGTCGTCAGAAACACAATGGTCAGAAACACAGTGGTCAGAAACACAGTGGTCAGAAACACAGTGGTCAGAAACACATTGGTCAGAAACACACTGGTCAGTAACACACTGGTCAGAAACACATTGGTGAGAAACACAGTGGTCAGAAACACACTGGTCAGAAACACACTGGTCAGAAACACACTGGTCAGAAACACACTGTTGAGAAAGACACTGGTCAGAAACACAGTGGTCAGAAACAAAGTTGTCTGAAACATATTGGTCAGAAACACAGTGGTCAGAAACACAGTGATCAGAAACAAACTGGTCAGAAACACACTGGTCAGAAACACACTGGTCAGAAACACACTGGTCAAAAACACACTGGTGAGGAACACAGTGGTCCGATACACAGTGGTCAGCAAGACAGTGGTCAGAAACACAGTGGTCAGAAACACACTGGTCAGAAACAAAGTGGTCATAAACACACTGGTCAGAAACACACTGGTCAGAAGCACAGTGGTCAAAAACACAGTGGTCAGAAACACACTGGTCAGAAACACAGTTGTCCGAAACACAGTGGTTAGAAACACAGTGGTCAGGAAGACAGTGGTTAGAAACACACTGGTCAGAAACACAGTGGTCAGAAACACACTGGTCAGAAAAACAGTGGTCAGAAACACAGTGGTCAGAAACACACTGGTCATAAACACAGTGGTTAGAAACACAGTGGTCAGAAACACAGTGGTCACAAATACAGTCGTCAGATACACAGTCGTCAGAAACACACTGGTCAGAAACACAGAGGTCAGAAACACACTGGTCAGAAACACACTGGTCAGAAACACACTGGTCAGAAACACACTGGTCAGAAAAACACTGGTCAGAAACAAACTGGTCAGAAACACACTGGTCAGAAACACAGTGGTCACAAAAACAGTGGTAAAAAACACAGTGGTTAGAAACACTGTGGTCAGAGTCACAGTCGTCAGAAACACAGTGGTCTGAAACACATTGGTCAGAAACACAGTGGTCAGAAACACAGTGGTCAGAAACACAGTTTTCAGAAACACAGTGGTCAGAAACACAATGGTCAGAAACACACTGGTCAGAAACAAAGTGGTCAGAAACACACTGGTCAGAAACACAGAGGTCAGAAACACACTGGTCAGAAACACAGTGGTCAGAAACACTGTGGTCAGAAACACACTGGTCAGAAACACACTGGTCAGAAACACA
>SZWC01002420.1:1174-18064 GCA_023375785.1 Penium margaritaceum
TCAGAAACACAGTGGTCAGAAACACAGTGGTCAGAAACACAGTGGTCAGAAACACAGTGGTCAGAAACACAGTGGTCAGAAACATAGTGGTCTGAAACACAGTGGTCAGAAACACTGGTCAAAAACAGAGTAGTCACAAACACAGTGGTCAGAAACACACTGGTCAGAAACACAGTGGTCAGAACCACAGTGGTCAGAAACACAGTGGTCAGAAACACACCGGTCAGAAAGACGGTGATCAGAAACACACTGGTCAAAAACATAGTGGTCAGAAACACGGTGGTCAGAAACACACTGGTCAGAAACCCAGTGGTCAGAAACACAGTGGTCAGAAACACACTAGTCAGAAACATACTGGTCAGAGACACACTCGTCAGAAATACAGTGGTGAGAAACACGCCTGTCAGAAACACAGGGGATGGAAACACAGTGGTCAGGAACACAGTGGTCATAAACACAGTGGTCAGAAACACATTGGTCACGAAAACAGTGGTCAGAAGCAAACTGGTCAGAAACACAGTGATCAGAAACACACTGGTCAGAAACACAGTGGTCAGAAATACAGTGGTCAGATACACAGTGGTCAGAAACACAGTGGTCAGAAACAAACTGGCCAGAAACACAGTGGTCAGAAACACACTGGTCAGAAACACAGTGGTCAGAAACACACTGGTCAGAAACACACTGGTCAGAAACACAGTGGTCAGAAACACACTGGTCAGAAACACAATGGTCAGAAACACACTGGTCAGAAACACAGTTGTTAGAAACACTCATGTCAGAAACACAGTGGTCGGAAACACACTGGTCAGAAACACAGTGGTCGGAAACACACTGGTCAGAAACACACTGGCCAGAGACACACTGGTCAGAAACACAGTGGTCATACACACAGTGGTCAGAAACACACTGGTTAGAAAAACACTGGTAAAAAACACACTGGTCAGTAACACACTGGTCAGAAACACACTGGTCAGAAACACACTGGTCATAAACACACTGGTCAGAAACACACTGGTCAGAAACACAGTAGTCATAAACACACTGGTCAGAAACACTGTGGTCAGAAACACAGTGGTCAGGAACACACTGGTCAGAACCTTATTGGTCAGAAACACACTGATCAGAAACACAGTGGTCAGAAACAAACTGGTCAGAAACACACGGTTAAGAAACACACTGGTTAGAAAAACACTGGTCAGAAACAGAGTGGTCAGAAAACACAGTGGTCGGACACACCGTGGTCAGAAACACACCGGTCAGAAACATAGTGGTCAGAAACACACTAGTCAGAGGCACAGTGTTCAGAAACACAGTGGTCAGAAAAACACTAGCCAGAAACACTGTGGTCAGAAACACAGTGATACGAAACACCCTGGTCAGAAACACTGTGGACAGAAACACAGCGGTCAGTGGTCAGAAACACGCTAGTCAGAAACACACTGGTCAGAAACACAGTGGCCAGAAACACACTGGTCAGAAACATGGTGGTTAGAAACACAATGGTCAGAAACACAGTGGTTAGGAACACATTAGTCAGAAACACTGTGGTCAGTAACACACTGGTCAGAAACACAGTGGTCAGAAACAAAGTGGTCAGTAACACAGTGGTCAGAAACACAGTTGTCAGAAACACACTTGTCCGAAACACAGTGATCATAAACACACTGGTCAGAAATACAGTGGTCAAAAACAAACTGGTCAGAAACACACTGGTCAGTAACACACGAGTCAGAAACACAGTGGTCAGAAACACAATGGTCAGAAAAGCCGTGGTCAGAAAGACAGTGGTCGGAAATACATGGGTCAGAAACAGATTGGTCAGAAACACAGTGGTAAGAATCACAGTGGTCAGAAATCAGAGGTCAGAAACACAAGGGTGAGAATGACTCTGGTCATAAACACACTTGTCAGAAACACAGTGGTCAGAAACACAATGGTCAGAAACACACTGGTCAGAAACACACCAGTAAGAAACATATTGGTCAGAAACACACTGGTCAGAAACACACTGTTCAGAAACACACTGGTCATAAACACACCGGTCAGAAACACATTGGTCAGAAACACAGTGGTCAGGAACACAATGGTCAGAAACACAGTGGTCAGGAACACAGTGGTCAGAAACGCAGTGGTCGAATCACACTCGTTTGAAACACAGTGGTCAGAAACACTCTGGTCAGAAACACAGTGGTCAGAAGCACACTGGTCAGAATCACAGTAGTCAGAAACACCCTGGTCAGAATCACAGTGGTCAGAAACACACTGGACAGAAACACGGTGGTCAGAAAAACAGTGGTGAGAAACCCAGCAGTCAGAAATACAGTTGTCAGAAACACACTGTTCAGAAACACATCGATCAGAAACACATTGGTCAGAAACACAGTGGTCAGAAACACAGTGGTCAGAAACACAGTGGTCAGAAACACAGTGGTCAGAAACACAGTGGTCAGAAACACACTGGTCAGAATCACAGCCGTCAGAAACACACTGGTCAGAATCACGGTGGTCAGAAACACACTGGCCAAAACACATTGGTCAGAAACACACGGGTCAGAATCACAGTGGTCAGAATCACACTGGTCAGAAACACACTGGTCAGAAACACACTGGTCAGGAACACACTGGTTAGAGACACACTGGTCAGGAACACAGTGGTCATACACATAGTGGTCAGAAACACAATGGTCAGAAACACAATGGTCAGAAACAGAGTGGTCAGAAACACAGTGGTCAGAATCGCACTGGTCAGATGCACAGTGGTCAGAAACACAGTGGTCGGAAACACAGTGGTCAGAAACACACTGGTCAGAACACTGTGGTCAGAAACACAGTGGTCAAAAACACACTGGTCAGAAACGCAATGGTCAGAAACACAGTGGTCAGAAACACAGTGGTCAGAAACACACTGGTCAGAAACAAACTGGTCAGAAACACACTGGTCAGAAACACAATGGTCAGAAACACAGTGATTAGAAACACAGTGGTCAGAAACACAGTGGTAAGAAACACACTGGTCATAAACACAGTGGTCAGAAACACACTGGTCATAAACACAGTGGTCAGAAACACAGTGGTCGGAAACACAGTGATCAGAAACACATTGGTCAAAAGACAGTAGTCAGAAACACAGTGGTCGGAAACACAGTGGTTAGAAACACAGTGGTCAGAAACACATTCGTCAGAAACACGGTTGTCAGAAACCGAGTGGTCAGAAACACAATGGGCACAAACACGTTTGTCATAAGCACACTTTTCAGAAACACAGTGGTCAGAAACATAGTGGTCAGAACCACAGTGGTCACAAACACAGTGGTCAGAAACACAGTGGTAAGAAAAACATGGTCAGAAACACAGTGGTCAGAAACACAGTGGTCAGAATTGCAGTGGTCAGAAACACAGTGGCAGTGGGCAGAAACACACTGGTCAGAAACACAGTGGTCGTAAACACACGAGTCAGAAATACACTGGTCAGAAACACACTGGTCAGAAACACACTGGTCAGAAACACACTAGTTAGAAACACACTGGTCAGAGGCACGGTGGTCAGAAACACAGTTGTCAGAAACACACTGGTCAGAATACTGTGGACAGGAACACAGTGGCCAGAAACAGAGTGGTCAGAAACACACTTGTCAGAAACAAACTGGTCAGAAACACACTGGTCAGAAACACACTGGTCAGAAACACAGTCGTTACAAACACACTAGTCAGAAACACAGTGGTCAGAAACACACTAGTCAGAAACACAGTGGTCAGAAACACACTGGTCAGAAACACAGTAGTCAGAAACACAGTGGTCAGCAACACAGTGGTTAGAAACACAGTGGTCAGAAACACGGTGGTCAGAAACCCAGTGGTAAGAAACACACTGGTCAAGACAACATTTGTCATAAACACACTTTTCAGAAACACAGTGATCAGAAACACTGTCGTCAGAAACACACTGGTCAGAAATACAGTGGTGAGAAACACAGTGGTCAGAAACACAGCACTCAGAAACACAGTGGGCAGAAACACAGCGTTCAGAAACACACTGGTGAGAAACACACTGGTCAGAAACACACCGGACAGAAACACAATGGTCAGAAACACACTGGTCAGAAACACGGTGGTCATAAACACACTGGTCAGAAACACACTGTTCAGAAACACACTGATCAGAAACATAGTGGTCAGACACACACTGGTCAGAAACACTGTGGTCAGAAACACAGTGGTCAGAAACACCCTGGTCAGAAACACAGTGGTCAGAAACACACTGGTCAGAATCAGAGTCGTCATAAACACACTGGTCAGAATCATGGTGGTCAGAAACACACTGGCCAAAAACACTGTGGTCAAAAACACACGGGTCAGAATCACACTGGTCAGATACACACTGGTCAGAAGCACACTGGTTAGAGACACACTGGTCAGGAACACAGTGGTCATACACACAGTGGTCAGAAACACACTAGTCAGAAACACACTGGTCAGAAACAGAGTGGTCGGAAACATAGTGCTCAGAAACACAGTGGTCAGAATTGCACTGGTCAGAGGCACTGTGGTCAGAAACACAGTGGTCAGAAACACAGTGGTCAGAAACACACTGGTCAGAACACTGTGGTCAGAAACACAGTGGTCAGAAACAAACTGATCAGAAACGCAATGGTCAGAAACACAGTGGTCAGAAACACGGTGGTCAGAAACACATTGGTCAGAAACAAACTGGTCAGAAACACACTGGTCAGAAACACACTGGTCAGAACACAGTGCTTAGAAACACAGTGGTCAGAAACACAGTGGTGAGAAACACACTGGTCATAAACACAGTGGTCAAAAACACACTGGTCATAAACACTGTGGTCAGAAACACAGTGGTCAGAAACACAGTGGTCACAAACACATTGGTCAAAACACAGTAGTAAGAAACACAGTGGTCGGAAACACAGTGGTTAGAAACACAGTGGTCAGAAACACACTAGTCAGAAACACGGTGGTCAGAAACCGAGTGGTCAGAAACAAACTGGTCAGTAACACATTTGTCATAAACACCCTTTTCAGACACACAGTGCTCAGAAACATAGTGGTTAGAACCACAGTGGTCAGAAACACAGTGGTCAGAAACACAGTGGTAAGAAACACAGTGATCAGAAACACACTAGTCAGAAACACACTGGTCAGAGGCACATTGGTCAGAAACACAGTGGTCAGAAACACACTGGTCAGAATCCCTTTGCTCAGAAACACAGTGGTCAGAACACACTGCTCAGAAATGCAGTGGTCAGAAACACAGTGGTCAAAAACACAGTGGTCAGAAACACTGTGGTCAGAAACACACTGGAACACTCTGGTCAGAAACACACTGGTCAGACACACAGTGATTGCAAACACAGTGGTGAGAAACACGGTGGTCAGAAACACACTGGTTAGAAACACAGTGGTCACAAACACAGTGGTCAGAAACACAGCAGTCAGAAACACAGTGGTCAGAAACACACTGGTCATAAACACAATGGTCAGAAACACAGTTGTCAGAGACACACTAGTCAGAAAAACAGTTGTCAGAGACACAGTGGTCAGAAACACACTGGTCAGAAACACAATGGTCAGAAACAAAGTGGTCAGAAACACTGTATTCATAAACACTGTGGTCACAAACACACTGGTCATGAACACAGTGGTCAGAAACACAGTGGTCAGAAACACAGAAGTCAGGAACACATTTGGCAGAAAAACACTGGTCAGAAACACACTGGTCAGAAACACATTGGTCGGACGCACACTTGTCGGAATCGCAGTGGTCAGAAACACAATGGTCAGAAACACACTGGTCAGAAACATACTGGTCAGAAACACACTGGTCAGAAACACACTTTCAGAAACACTGTGGTCAGAAACACAGTGGTCAGAAACACACTGGTCAGAATTACAGTGGTAAAAAACACACTGGTCATCAACACAGTCGTCAGAAACACACAGGTCATAAACACAGTGGTCACAAACACACTGGTCACAAACACAGTGGTCAGAAACACAGTGGTCAGAAACACAGTGGTCAGAAACACAATGGCCAGAAACACACTGGTGAGAAACACGCTGGTCAGAAACACACTAGTCGTAAACACAGTGGTTAGAAACACATTGATCAGAAACACACTGGTCAGAAACACATTGGTCAGGAACACAGTGGTAAAAAACACAGTGGTCAGAAACACAGTGGTCAGAAACACATTGGTCAGGAACACAGTGGTAAAAAATACAGTGGTCAGAAACACAGTGGTCAGGGACACACTGGTCAGAAACACACTGGTCAGAAACACAGTGGTCAGAAACACACTTGTCAAAAAAACACTGGTCAGAAACAGAGTGGCCAGAAACACAGTGGTCAGAAACATTGTGGTCAGGAACACAGTTGTCAATAACACAGTGGTCAGAAGCACAGTGGTCATAAACACACTGGTCAGAAACACCCTGGTCGGAAACACACTGGTCAGAAACACAGTGGTTACAAACACAATGGTCAGAAATACAGTGGTAAAAAACACAGTGGTCAGAAATACAGTGGTTAGAAACTGTGTGGTAAAAAATACTGTGGTCAGAAACACACTGGTGAGAAACACACTGGTCAGAAACACACTGGTGAGAAACACAGTGGTCAGAAACACAGTTGTTAGAACACAGTGGTCAGAAACACACTGCTCAGAACCGCAGTGGTCAGAAACACATTGGTCGGAAACACACTGGTCAGAAAGACAGTGGTCAGAAACAGACTGGTCAGAAACACACTGGTCAGAAGCACACTTGTCAGGAACACAGTGGTCAGAAACACAGTGGTCAGAAACACAGTGGTCAGAAACACAGTGGTCAGAAACACAGTGGTCAGAAACACGGTTGTCAGAAACACAGTGGTCAGAAACACGGTTGTCAGAAACACAGTGGTCAGAAACACGGTTGTCAGAAACACAGTGGTCAGAAACACGGTTGTCAGAAACACAGTGGTCAGAAACACGGTTGTCAGAAACACAGTGGTCAGAAACACACTGGTCAGAAGCACACTTGTCAGGAACACAGTGGTCAGAAACACAGTGGTCAGAAACACAGTGGTCAGAAACACAGTGGTCAGAAACACAGTGGTCAGAAACACAGTGGTCAGAAACACGGTTGTCAGAAACACAGCGGTCACAAACACAGTGGTCAGAAACACAGTGGTCAGAAACACAGTGGTCATAAACACAGTGGTCAGAAACACACTGCTCAGAAACACAGTGGTCAGAAACAAAATGGTCAGAAACCCAGTAGTCAGAAACACAGTTGTCAGAAACACACTGGTCAGAAACACACCGATCAGAAACACGGTGGTTAGAAACAAAGTGGTCAGAAGTACAAAGGTCAAAACACAGTGGTAAGAAAAACTGTCGTCAGAAACACACTGGTCAGTGATAAAGTGGTCACAAACACTGTGGTCAGAAACACAGTGGTCAGAAACACAGTGGTCAGAAACACACTGGTCAGGAACACACTGGCCAGAAACACAGTGGTCAGAAACACGCTGGTCAGAAACACAATGGTAAGCAACACAGTGGTCACAAACAAAGTGGTCGGAAACAATCTGGTTCGAAAGACAGAGGTCAGAAACACAGTGGTCAGAAACACAGTGGTCAGAAACACAGTGGTAAGGAACACGGTTGTCAGAAACACAGTGGTCAGAAACACAGTGGCCAGAAACACAGTGGTCAGAAACAGTGTTCAGAAACACAGTGTTCAGAAACAAACTGCTCAGAAAGGCAGTGGTCAGAAACCCAGTAGTCAGAAACATAGTCATCAGAAACACACTGGTCAGAAACACACCGATCAGAAACACTGTGGTCAGAAACTCAGTGGTCAGAAACACAGTGGTCAGACACACAGTGGTCAGAAACACTGTCGTCAGAAACACACTGGTCAAAAATGCAGTGGTCAGAAACACAGTGGTCAGAAACATAGTAGTCAGAAACACAGTGGTCATGAACACAGTGGTCAGAAACACACTGGTCAGAAACACACTGGTCAGAAACACACTGATCAGAAACACAATGGTCAGAAACACACTCGTCAGAAACACGGTGGTCAGAAACACAATGGTCAGGAACACACTGGTCAGAAACACACTGTTCAAAAATACACTGGTCAGAAACACAGTAGTCAGAAACACACTGGTCAGAATCACGGTGGTCAGAAACAGACTGGTCAGAAAGACAGTGGTGAGAAACACAGTGATCAGAAACACAGTGGTCAGAAACACAGTGGTCAGAAACACAGTGGTCAGAAACACGGTGGTCAGAAACACACTGGTCAGAAACACAGTAGTCAGAAACACACTGGTCAGAATCACGGTGGTCAGAAACAGACTGGTCAGAAAGACAGTGGTGAGAAACACAGTGATCAGAAACACAGTGGTCAGAAACACAGTGGTCAGAAACACAGTGGTCAGAAACGCAGTGGTCAGAAACACAGTGGTCAGAAACACAGTGGTCAGAAACAGAGTGGCCAGAAACACAGTGGTCAGAATCACAGTGGTCAGAAACTCAGAGTTCATTAACAGAGTGGTGAGAATGACAGTGGTCAGAAACACGCAGGTCAGAAACACAGTGGTCAAAAACACAGTGGTCAGAAACACACTGGTCAGAAACATATTGATCAGAAACACACTGGTCAGAAACACACTGGTCAGAAACACACTGGTCAGAAACACACTTGCCATACACACATTGGTCAGAAACACAGTGGTTATAAAGACAATGGTCAGATACACAGTGGTCAGAAACACACTAGTCAGA
This sequence comes from Penium margaritaceum, assembly GCA_023375785.1. NCBI lineage: Eukaryota > Viridiplantae > Streptophyta > Zygnematophyceae > Desmidiales > Peniaceae > Penium > Penium margaritaceum. Next base: position 9,976 of record SZWC01002420.1, read on the forward strand.
AACACACTGGTCTGAAACACACTGGTCAGAAACACAGTAGTCAGAAATACACTGGTCGGAGGTACAGTGGTCAGAAACACAGTGGTCAGAAACACACTGGTCAGAAACACTCTGGTCACGAACACAGTGGTCAGAAACACACCGGTCAGAAACACAGAGGTCAGAAACACAGTGGTCAGAAACACAGTGGTCAGAAACACATTGATCAGAAACACACGGGTCAGAATAACACTGGTCAGAAACACAGGGGTTCGAAATACAGTGGTCAGAAACACAGTGGTCAGAAACACAGTGGTAAGAAACACACTGGTCAGAAACACATTGGTCAGAAACACAGTGGTCAGAAACACATTGGTGAGAAACACCGTAATCAGAAACACAGTGGTCAGAAACAGACTGGTCAGAAACACACTGGTCAGAAACACGCTGGTGAGAAACACACTGTTCAGAAACACACTGGTCAGAAACACGCTGGTGAGAAACACACTGTTCAGAAACACACTGGTCAGAAACACGCTGGTGAGAAACACACTGTTCAGAAACACACTGGTCAGAAACACGCTGGTGAGAAACACACTGTTCAGAAACACACTGGTCAGAAACACGCTGGTGAGAAACACACTGTTCAGAAACACACTGGTCAGAAACACGCTGGTGAGAAACACACTGTTCAGAAACACACTGGTCAGAAACACGCTGGTGAGAAACACACTGTTCAGAAACACACTGGTCAGAAACACGCTGGTGAGAAACACACTGTTCAGAAACACACTGGTCAGAAACACGCTGGTGAGAAACACACTGTTCAGAAACACACTGGTCAGAAACACGCTGGTGAGAAACACACTGTTCAGAAACACACTGGTCAGAAACACGCTGGTGAGAAACACACTGTTCAGAAACACACTGGTCAGAAACACGCTGGTGAGAAACACACTGTTCAGAAACACACTGGTCAGAAACACGCTGGTGAGAAACACACTGTTCAGAAACACACTGGTCAGAAACACGCTGGTGAGAAACACACTGTTCAGAAACACACTGGTCAGAAACACGCTGGTGAGAAACACACTGTTCAGAAACACACTGGTCAGAAACACGCTGGTGAGAAACACACTGTTCAGAAACACACTGGTCAGAAACACGCTGGTGAGAAACACACTGTTCAGAAACACACTGGTCAGAAACACGCTGGTGAGAAACACACTGTTCAGAAACACACTGGTCAGAAACACGCTGGTGAGAAACACACTGTTCAGAAACACACTGGTCAGAAACACGCTGGTGAGAAACACACTGTTCAGAAACACACTGGTCAGAAACACGCTGGTGAGAAACACACTGTTCAGAAACACACTGGTCAGAAACACGCTGGTGAGAAACACACTGTTCAGAAACACACTGGTCAGAAACACGCTGGTGAGAAACACACTGTTCAGAAACACACTGGTCAGAAACACGCTGGTGAGAAACACACTGTTCAGAAACACACTGGTCAGAAACACGCTGGTGAGAAACACACTGTTCAGAAACACACTGGTCAGAAACACGCTGGTGAGAAACACACTGTTCAGAAACACACTGGTCAGAAACACGCTGGTGAGAAACACACTGTTCAGAAACACACTGGTCAGAAACACGCTGGTGAGAAACACACTGTTCAGAAACACACTGGTCAGAAACACGCTGGTGAGAAACACACTGTTCAGAAACACACTGGTCAGAAACACGCTGGTGAGAAACACACTGTTCAGAAACACACTGGTCAGAAACACGCTGGTGAGAAACACACTGTTCAGAAACACACTGGTCAGAAACACGCTGGTGAGAAACACACTGTTCAGAAACACACTGGTCAGAAACACGCTGGTGAGAAACACACTGTTCAGAAACACACTGGTCAGAAACACGCTGGTGAGAAACACACTGTTCAGAAACACACTGGTCAGAAACACGCTGGTGAGAAACACACTGTTCAGAAACACACTGGTCAGAAACACGCTGGTGAGAAACACACTGTTCAGAAACACACTGGTCAGAAACACGCTGGTGAGAAACACACTGTTCAGAAACACACTGGTCAGAAACACGCTGGTGAGAAACACACTGTTCAGAAACACACTGGTCAGAAACACGCTGGTGAGAAACACACTGTTCAGAAACACACTGGTCAGAAACACGCTGGTGAGAAACACACTGTTCAGAAACACACTGGTCAGAAACACGCTGGTGAGAAACACACTGTTCAGAAACACACTGGTCAGAAACACGCTGGTGAGAAACACACTGTTCAGAAACACACTGGTCAGAAACACGCTGGTGAGAAACACACTGTTCAGAAACACACTGGTCAGAAACACGCTGGTGAGAAACACACTGTTCAGAAACACACTGGTCAGAAACACGCTGGTGAGAAACACACTGTTCAGAAACACACTGGTCAGAAACACGCTGGTGAGAAACACACTGTTCAGAAACACACTGGTCAGAAACACGCTGGTGAGAAACACACTGTTCAGAAACACACTGGTCAGAAACACGCTGGTGAGAAACACACTGTTCAGAAACACACTGGTCAGAAACACGCTGGTGAGAAACACACTGTTCAGAAACACACTGGTCAGAAACACGATGTTCAGAAACACAGTAGTCAGAAACACAGTGGTCAGAAACACACTGGTCAGAAACACAGTGGTCAGAAACACAGTGGTCAGAAACACAGTGGTCAGAAACACAGTGGTCAGAAACACAGTGGTCAGAAACACAGTGGTCAAAAACACAGTGGTGAGAAACACAGTGGTCAGAAATATAGTGGTCAGAAACAGAGTGGTCAGAAACACAGTGGTCAGAATCACAGTGGTCAGAAACTCAGAGGTCAGAAACAGGGTGTTGAGAATGACAGTGGTCAGAAACACGCTGGTCAGAAACATAGTGGTCAGAAACACAGTGGTCAGGAACACACTGGTCAGAAACATATTGGTCAGAAACACACTGGCCAGAAACACACTGGTCAGAAACACACGTGACACAAACACACTGGTCAGAAACACAGTGGTTATCAAGACAATGGTCAGATACACAGTGGTCAGAAACACAGTAGTCAGGAACACACTCGTCAAAAACACACTCGTCAGAAACACAGTGGTCAAAATCAGACTGATCAGAAACACAGTGGTCAGAAACACACTGGTCCGAGGCACAGTGATCAGAAACACAGTGGTCAGAATCACACTGGTCAGAAACACTGTGGTCACAAACACAGTGGTCAGAAACACACCGGTTAGAAACGCAGTGGTCAGAAACACATTGGTCAGAAACACACTGGTCAGAAACACACTGGTCATAAACACACTGGCCAGAATAACACTGGTCAGAAGCTCAGTGGTTTGAAACACAGTGGTCAGAAACACAGTGGTCAGAAGCACACTGGTCAAAAACACAGTGGTCAGAAACAAAGTGGTCAGAAACACGGTGGTAAGAAAAACACTGGTCAGAAACGCAGTGGTCCGAAACACAGTGGTTGGAGACACGCTGGTCAGATAAACACTGGTCAGAGACACAGTGGTCATAAACACACAGGTCAGAAACACACTGGTCAGAAACACAGTGGTCATATTTCCAGTGTTCATAAACACAGTGGTCAGAAACACACTGGTCAGAAACACAGTGGTTGGAAACACAGTGGTCAGAAACACTGTGGTCAGAAACACATTGGTAAGAAACACACTAGTCAGAAACACGCTGTTCAGGAACACATTGGTCAGGACCACACTGGTCAGAAACACACTGGTAAGGAACACAGTGGTTAGGACCACACTGGTCAGAAAGACGGTGGTCAGGAACACGGTGGTCAGGAATACAGTGGTCAGAAACTCAGTGGTTTGAAACACAGTGAACAGAAACACAGTGGTCAGAAACACACTAGTCAGAAGAACATTGGTGTGAAACACAGTGTTCAGAAACGAACTGGCCAGAAACACAGTGGTCAGAAACACACTAGTCAGAAACACGGTGGTCAGAAACACACTGGTCAGAATCACTGTGGTCAGAAACACACTGGTCAGAAACACAGTGGTCAGAAACACTCATGTCAGAAACACAGTGGTCAGAAAAACACTGGTCAGAAACACAGTGGTCGGAAACACACTGGTCAGAAACACACTGGCCAGAGACACACTGGTCAGAAACACTGTGGTCATACACACAGTGGTCAGAAACACACTGGTCAGAAAAACACAGGCCAAAAACACACTGGTCAGTAACACACTGGTCAGAAACACACTGGTCAGAAACACACTGGTCATAAACACACTGGTCAGAAACACACTGGTCAGAAACACTGTAGTCATAAACACACTGGTCAGAAACACGGTGGTCAGAAACACAGTGGTCAGGAACATACTGGTCAGAAACACATTGGTCAGAAACACACTGGTCAGAAACACAGTGGTCAGAAACAAACTGGTCAGAAACACACGGTTGAGAAACACACTGGTTAGAAATACACTGGTCAGAAACAGAGTGGTCAGAAAACACAGTGGTCGGACACACTGTGGTCAGAAACACACCGGTCAGAAACATAGTGGTCAGAAACAAACTAGTCAGAGGCACAGTGTTCATAAACACAGTGGTCAGAAAAACACTAGCCAGAAACACTGTGGTCAGAAACACAGTGATACGAAACACCCTGGTCAGAAACACTGTGGACAGAAACACAGCGGTCAGTGTTCAGAAAGATGCTGGTGAGAAACACACTGGTCAGAAACACAGTGGCGAGAAACACAATGGTCAGAAACATGGTGGTTAGAAACACAATGGTCAGAAACACAGTGGTTAGGAACACATTAGTCAGAAACACTGGGGTCAGAAACACACTGGTCAGAAAAGTGGTCAGAAACAAAGTGGTCAGTAACCCAGTGGTCAGAAACACAGTTGTCAGAAACACACTGGTCCGAAACACAGTGATCATAAACACACTGGTCAGAAATACAGTGGTCAAAAACACACTGGTCAGAAACACACTGGTCAGTAACACACGTGTCAGAAACACAGTGGTCAGAAACACATTGGTCAGAAAAGCCGTGGTCAGAAACACAGTGGTCGGAAATACAGTGGTCAGAAACAGAGTGGTCAGAAACACAGTGGTTAGAATCACAGTGGTCAGAAACTCAGAGGTGAGAAACACAAGGGTGAGAATGACTGTGGTCGTAAACACACGGGTCAGAATCACATTGTTCAGGAACACACTGGTCATACACACAGTGGTCAACAACACACTGGTCAGAAACACACCGGTCAGAAACAGAGTGGTCAGCAACTTAGTGCTCAGAAACACTGTGGTCAGAATCGCACTGGTCAGAGGCATAGTGGTCAGAAACACGGTGGTCAGAAACAGACTGGTCAGAAAGACTTTGGTCAGAAACACAGTGGTCAGAAACACAGCGGTCAGAAACACAGTGGTCAGAAACACACTGGTCATAAACACAGTGGTCAGAAACACAGTTGTCAGAGACACACTAGTCAGAAAAACAGTAGTCAGAGACACAGTGGTCAGAAACACACTGGTCAGAAACACACTGGTCAGAAACAAAGTGGTTAGAAACACAGCATTCATAAACAGAGTGGTCAGAAACACACCGGTCATGAACACAGTGGTCAGAAACACAGTGGTCAGAAACACAGTAGTCAGAAACACATTTTTCAGAAAAACACTGGTCAGAAACACACTGGTCAGAAACACATTGGTCGGACGCACACTTGTCAGAATCGCAGTGGTCAGAAACACAATGGTCAGAAACACACTGGTCAGAAACATACTGGTCAGAAACACACTGGTCAGAAACACACTTTCAGAAACACAGTGGTCAGAAACACAGTGGTCAGAAACACACTGGTCATAAACACAGTGGTTAGAAACACAGTGATCAGAAACACACTGGTCAGAAACACATTGGTCAGGAACACAGTGGTAAAAAACACAGTGGTCAGAAACACAGTGGTCAGGGACACACTGGTCAGAAACACACTGGTCAGAAACACAGTGGTCAGAAACACACTGGTCAGAAACACACTGGTCATAAACATGCTGGTCAGAAACACAGTAGTCAGAAACACAGTGGTCAGAAACACAGTGGTCAGAAACACACTTGTAAAAAAAAAAACACTGGTCAGAAACAAAGTGGCCAGAAACACAGTGGTCAGAAACATTGTGGTCAGGAACACAGTTGTCAATAACACAGTGGTCAGAAACACAGTGGTCATAAACACACTGGTCAGAAACACACTGGTCGGAAACACACTGGTCAGAAACACAGTGGTTAGAAACACAATGATCAGAAATACAGTGGTAAAAAACACAGTGGTCAGAAACACAGTGGTTAGAAACTGCGTTGTAGAAAATACTGTGGTCAGAAACACACTGGTGAGAAACACACTGGTCAGAAACACACTGGTGAGAAACACAGTGGTCAGAAACACAGTTGTTAGAACACAGTGGTCAGAAACACACTGCTCAGAAACGCAGTGTTCAGAAACACATTGGTCGGAAACACACTGTTCAGAAACACAGTCGTCAGAAACAGACTGGTCAGAAACACGCTGGTCAGAAGCACACTTGTCAGGAACACAGTGGTCAGAAACACAGTGGTCAGAAACACAGTGGTCAGAAACACAGTGGTCAGAAACACAGTGGTCAGAAACACAGTGGTCAGAAACACGGTTGTCAGAAACACACTGGTCAGAAACATACTGGTCAGAAACACACTGGTCAGAAACATACTGGTCAGAAACACACTGGTCAGAAACACAGTGGTCAGAAACACGGTTGTCAGAAACACACTGGTCAGAAACACACCGATCAGAAACACAGTGGTTAGAAACAAAGTGGTCAGAAGTACAATGGTCAAAACACAGTGGTAAGAAAAACTGTCGTCAGAAACACAGTGGTCAGAACACAGTGCTCAGACATGCAGTGGTCAGAAACACAGTAGTCAAAAACACAGTTGTCAGTAACACTGTGTTCAGGAACACACTGGAACACTCTGGTCAGAAACACACTGGTCAGACACACAGTGATTACAAACACAGTGGTGAGAAACACGGTGGTCAGAAAAACACTGGTTAGAAACAAAGTGGTCACAAACACAGTGGTCAGAAACACAGCGGTCAGAAACACAGTGGTCAGAAACACACTGGTCATAAACACAGTGGTCAGAAACACAGTTGTCAGAGACACACTAGTCAGAAAAACAGTAGTCAGAGACACAGTGGTCAGAAACACACTGGTCAGAAACACACTGGTCAGAAAAAAAGTGGTCAGAAACACAGCATTCATAAACAGAGTGGTCAGAAACACACTGGTCATGAACACGGTGGTCAGAAACACAGTGGTCAGAAACACAGTAGTCAGAAACACATTTGTCAGAAAAACACTGGTCAGAAACACACTGGTCAGAAACACATTGGTCGGACGCACACTTGTCAGAATCGCAGTGGTCAGAAACACAATGGTCAGAAACACACTGGTCAGAAACATACTGGTCAGAAACACACTGGTCAGAAACACATTGGTCGGACGCACACTTGTCAGAATCGCAGTGGTCAGAAACACAATGGTCAGAAACACACTGGTCAGAAACATACTGGTCAGAAACACACTGGTCAGAAACACACTTTCAGAAACACAGTGGTCAGAAACACAGTGGTCAGAAACACACTGGTCAGAATGACAGTGGTGAAAAACACATTGGTCATCAACACAGTCGTCAGAAACACACAGGTCATAAACACAGTGGTCAGAAACACACTGGTCGGAAACACAGTGGTTAGAAACACAGTGGTCAGAAACACAGTGGTCAGAAACACAATGGCCAGAAACACACTGGTGAGAAACACGCTGGTCAGAAACACACTAGTCGTTAACACAGTGGTTAGAAACACAGTGATCAGAAACACACTGGTCAGAAACACATTGGTCAGGAACACAGTGGTAAAAAACACAGTGGTCAGAAACACAGTGGTCAGGGACACACTGGTCAGAAACACACTGGTCAGAAACACAGTGGTCAGAAACACACTGGTCAGAAACACA
>SZWC01002420.1:18092-38765 GCA_023375785.1 Penium margaritaceum
AAAAAAAAAAACACTGGTCAGAAACAAAGTGGCCATAAACACAGTGGTCAGAAACATTGTGGTCAGGAACACAGTTGTCAATAACACAGTGGTCAGAAACACAGTGGTCATAAACACACTGGTCAGAAACACACTGGTCGGAAACACACTGGTCAGAAACACAGTGGTTAGAAACACAATGGTCAGAAATACAGTGGTAAAAAACACAGTGGTCAGAAACACAGTGGTTAGAAACTGCGTTGTAAAAAATACTGTGGTCAGAAACACACTGGTGAGAAACACACTGGTCAGAAACACACTGGTGAGAAACACAGTGGTCAGAAACACAGTTGTTAGAACACAGTGGTCAGAAACACACTGCTCAGAAACGCAGTGGTCAGAAACACATTGGTCGGAAACACACTGTTCAGAAACACAGTTGTCAGAAACAGACTGGTCAGAAACACACTGGTCAGAAGCACACTTGTCAGGAACACAGTGGTCAGAAACACAGTGGTCAGAAACACAGTGGTCAGAAACACAGTGGTCAGAAACACAGTGGTCAGAAACACCGTGGTCAGAAACACGGTTGTCAGAAACACAGTGGTCAGAAACACACTGGTCGGAAACACACTGGTCAGAAACACAGTGGTTAGAAACACAATGGTCAGAAACACACTGGTCAGAAACACACTGGCCAGAGACACACTGGTCAGAAACACAGTGGTCAGCAACAAACTGGCAGAAACACAGTGGTTAGAAACACACTGGTCTGAGATACAGTGGTCAGAAACACAGTGGTCAGAAACACCGTGGTCAGAAACACGGTTGTCAGAAACACAGTGGTCAGAAACACACTGGTCGGAAACACACTGGTCAGAAACACAGTGGTTAGAAACACAATGGTCAGAAACACACTGGTCAGAAACACACTGGCCAGAGACACACTGGTCAGAAACACAGTGGTCAGCAACAAACTGGCAGAAACACAGTGGTTAGAAACACACTGGTCTGAGATACAGTGGTCAGAAACACAGTGGTCAGAAACACCGTGGTCAGAAACACGGTTGTCAGAAACACAGTGGTCAGAAACACACTGGTCGGAAACACACTGGTCAGAAACACAGTGGTTAGAAACACAATGGTCAGAAACACACTGGTCAGAAACACACTGGCCAGAGACACACTGGTCAGAAACACAGTGGTCAGCAACAAACTGGCAGAAACACAGTGGTTAGAAACACACTGGTCTGAGATACAGTGGTCAGAAACACAGTGGTCAGAAACACACTGGTCGGAAACACACTGGTCAGAAACACAGTTGTCAGAAACACACTGGTCAGAAACACACCGATCAGAAACACAGTGGTTAGAAACAAAGTGGTCAGAAGTACAATGGTCAAAACACAGTGGTAAGAAAAACTGTCGTCAGAAACACAGTGGTCAGTGATACAGTGGTCACAAACACTGTGGTCAGAAACACAGTGGTCAGAAACACAGTGGTCAGAAACACACTGGTCAGGAACACACTGGCCAGAAACACAGTGGTCAGAAACACGCTGGTCAGAAACACAGTGGTCAGAAACACACTGGTCAGAAACACACTGGTCAAAAACACAGTTGTCAGACACACAGTGGTCTGACACACACTGGTCAGAAACACAGTGGTCATAACCACACTAGTCAGAATGAGACTTGTCAGAAACACACTGGTCAGAAACACATTGGTCAGAAACACAGTATTCAGAAACACAGTGGTCAGAAACACAGTGGTCAGAAACACAGTGGTCAGAAACACAGTGGTCGGAAACACACTGGTAAGAAAAACATTGGTCAGAAACACACTGGTCAGAAAAACAATGGTCAGAAACACAGTGGGCAGAAACACACTGGTCAGAAACATGGTGGTCAGAAACACAGTGGTCAGAAACACACTGGTCAGAAACACAGTAGTCAGAAACACAGTGGTTCGAAACACAGTGGTCAGAAACATAGTGGTCAGAAACACACGTCAGAAACACACTGCTGAGAAACACAGTAGTCATAAACACAGTGGTCAGAACCACAGTGGTCAGAAACACACTGGTCAGAAACACACTGGTGAGAAACACTGGTCAGAAACACAGCGGTCAGAAACACTGTGGTCAGAAACACAGTGGTCAGAAACATAGTGGTCAGTAACACACTGGTCAGAAATACACTGGTCAGAAACACAGTGGTAAGAAACACAGTGGCCAGAAAGACAGTGGTCAGAAATAAAGTGGTCAGAAACCTTCCGGTCAGAATCACACTGGTCAGAAACACCCCGGTCGGAAACACAGTGGTCAGAAACACATTGGTCAGTAATACAGTGGTCAGAAACACACTGGTCAAAAATACAGTGGTGTGAAACACAGTGGTCAGAAACACAGTGGTCGGAAACGCACTGGTCAGAAACACACTGGTCAGAAACACAGTGGTCAGCAACAAACTGGCAGAAACACAGTGGTCAGAAACACACTGGTCTGAGATACAGTGGTCAGAAACACAGTGGTCAGAAACACAGTGGTCAGAAACACAGTGGTCCGAAACACACTGGTCAAGAACACACTGGCCAGAAACACAGTGGTCAGAAACACAGTGGTGAAAACACGCTGGTCAGAAACACAGTGGTCAGAAACACACTGGTCAGAAACACACTGGTCAAAAACACAGTGGTCAGAAACACAGTGGTCTGAAACACACTGGTCAGAAACACAGTGGTCATAAACACACTGGTCAGAATGACACTTGTCAGGAACACACTGGTCAGAGACACATTGGTCAGAAACACAGTGGTCAGAAACACACTCGTCACTTAGTGGTCAGAAGCATGCTGGTCAAAAACACAGATGTCAGAAGCACAATGTTAAGAAACACATTGGTCAGAAGCACAATGGTCAGAAACACAGTGGTCAGAAACACACTGGTCAGAAACACAGTATTCAGAAACACAGTGGTCAGAAACACAGTGGTCAGAAACACAGTGGTCAGAAACACAGTGGTCAGAAACACACTGGGAAGAAAAACATAGGTCAGAAACACACTGGTAAGAAAAACAGTGGTCAGAAACATAGTGGGTAGAAACACACTGGTCAGAAACACGGTGGTCAGAAACACTGTGGTCAGAAACACACTGGTCAAAAACACACTGCTCAGAAACACAGTGGTCACAAACACAGTGGTCAGAACCACAATGGTCAGGAACGCACTGGTCAGAAACACACTGGTGACAAACACAGTGGTCAGAAACACAGCGGTCATAAACACTGTCGTCAGAAACACAGTGGTCAGAAACACAGTGGCCAGTAACACACTGGATAGAAACACACTGATCAGAAACACAGTGGTAAGAAACACAGTGGTTTGAAACACAGTGGCCAGAAATACAGTGGTCAGAAATGTAGTGGTTAGAAGCCTTCCAGTCAGAAACACACTGGTTAGAAAAACCTTGGTCAGAAACACAGTGGTCAGCAACACATTGGTCAGAAACACAGTGGTCAGAAACACAATGGACAGAAGCAAAGTGGTTTGAAACACACTGGTCAGAAACACAGTGGTCAGAAACACAGTGGTTTGAAACACAGTGCTCGAAACCAAACTGGTCAAACACACACAAGTTAGAGACACACTGGTCAGAAACAGTGGTCAGAAACAAACTGGCAGAAACACAGTGGTCAAAGACACACTGGTCAGAAACACACTGGTCAGAAACACACTGGTTAGAAACACAGTGGTCAGAAACATTCAGGTCAGAAACACACTGGTCATAAACACACTGGTCATAAACACAGTGGTTAGAAACACAGTGGTGAGAAACACAGAAGTCAAAAATACACTAGACAGAAACACATTGGTCATAAACACACTGGTCATAAACACAGTGGTCAGAAACACAGTGGTCAGGGACACACTGGTCAGAAACACACTGGTCAGAAACACACTGGTTAGAAACAGACTTGTCACGAGCAGAGTGGTAAGAAACACACTGGTCAGAAACACACTGGTCAGAAACAAAGTGATCAGAAACACAGTGGTCAGAAAGACAGTGGTGAGAAACACACCGGTCAAAAGCACAATGGTCAGAAACACAGTGGTCAGAAACACAGTGGTCTGAAACACAGTAGTAATAAACACAGTGGTCAGAAACACACTGGTCAGAAACACCCTGGTCAGAAATGCGGTGGTCAGAAACAAAGTGGTCGGAAACACAGTGGTTAGAAACACGCTGGTCAGAAACACAGTGGTCAGAAACACAGTGGTCAGAAAGGCAGTGGTCAGAAACACACTGGTCAGAGACACAGTGGTCAGAAACACAGCGGTCAGAAACAGAGTTGTCAGAAACTATTGGTCAGAAACACACTGGTCGGAAGTACACTGGTCGGAAACTCACTGGTCAGAAACATTTTGGCCAGAAACACAGTGGTCAGAAACACACTGGTCATAAACACAGGGGTCAGAAACACAATGGTTGGAAACACATTGGTCAGAAACACACTGGTCAGAAACACAATGGTCATAACCACAGTGGTCAGAAACACACTGGTCAGAAACACAGTGGTTTTAAACACACTGGTCAGAAGCACAGTGTTCATAAACACTGTGGTCAGGAACACACTGGTCAGAAACACAGTGGTCAGAAACACAATGGTCAGAAACACACTGGTCAGAAACATAGTGGTCAGAAACACACTGGTAAGAACCACAGTGGTCAGAAACACGGTATTCAGAAACACAGTGGTCAGAAACACAGTGGTCAGAAACACACTGGTCAGAAACACGGTGGTCATAAACACACTGGTCAGAAACAAAGTGGTCAGAAACACACTGGTTGGAAATATAGTGGTCAGAAACACACTGGTCAGAAACACACTGGCCAGAAACACGGTGGTCAGAAACACATTGGTCAGAAACACACTTGTCAGAAACACAGTGGTCAGAAACACACTGGTCAGAAGGACACTGGCCAGAAACACAGTGTTCACAAACACACTGGTCAGAAACACAGTGGTCAGAAACACACTGGTCAGATACACACTGGTCAGAAACACACTGGTCAGAAACACAGTGGTCAGAAACACAGTGGTCAGAAAACCAATGGTCAGAAACACACTGGTCAGAAACACAGTGGTCGGAAACACACTGGTCAGAAAAACAGTGGGCAGAAACACAGTGGCCAGAAACACACTGTTCAGAAACACAGTGGTCAGAAACACAGTGGTCAGAAACGCAGTTGTCTGAAACACAATGGTCAGAAACACAATGGTCAGAAACACACTGGTCAGAAACAAACTGGTCAGAAACACACTGGTCAGAAACACAGTGGTCTGAAACACAGAAGTCAGAAACATACTGGTCAGAAACAAAGTGGTCAGAAACACAGTGGTCAAAACACACTGGTCAGAAACACACTTGTCAGAAACACACTGGTCACACAGTTGTCAGAAACACAGTTGTAAGAAACACAGTGGTCGGAAACACAGTCGTCAGAAACACAGTGGTCAGAAACTCAGTGGTCAGAAGCACAATGGTCAGAAACACACTGCTGAGAAACACACTGGTCAGAAACACACTGGTCACAAACACGGTGGTTAGAAACACTGTGGTAAAAAAATGTGTGGTAAAAAACACAGTGGTCAGAAACACAATGGTCAGAAACACACTGGTGAGAAACACACTGGCCAGAAACACACTGGTCAGAAACACAGTGGTCAGATACACAGTGGTCAGAAACACACTGGTCGGAAACACACTGGTCAGAAACACAGTGGTCAGGAACACAGTGGTAAAAAACACCCTGGTCAGAAGCACAGTGGTCAGAAACACGCTGGTCAGAAACACAGTGGTCAGAAACATAGTGGTCAGAAACACAGTGGTCAGAAACACAGTCGCAGAAACACACCAGTAAAAAACATAGTGGTCAGAAACACAGTGGTCAGAAACACAGTGGTCAGAAACACAGCTGCCAGAAACACGGTGGTGAGAAACACAGTGGTCAGAAACACAGTGGTCAGAAACTCAGTGGTCAGAAGTACACTGGTCAGAAACACACTGGTGAGAAACACTATGGTCAGAAACACACTGGTCAGAAACACAGTGGTTAGAAACACATTGGTCAGAAACACAGTGGTAAAAAAAACAGTGGTCAGGAACACAGTGGTCAGAAACTGCGTGGTCAAAACCACTGTGGTCAGAAACACAATGGTGAGAAACACAATGGTTAGAAACACACTGGTCAGAAACACAATGGTTAGAAGCACATGGTCAGAAACACAGTGGCCAGAAACAGAGTGGTAAAAAATACAGTGGTAAAAAACACAGTGGTTAGAAACATAGTGGTCAGAAACACAGTGGTCAGAAACACAGTGGTCAGAAACACGGTTGTCAGAAACACAGTGGTCAGAAACACAGTCATCAGAAACATTGTGGTCAGAAACGCAATGGTCATAAACACAGTGGTCAAAATCCCAGTAGTCAGAAACACCGTTGTCAGACACACACTGGTCAAAAACACACTGATCAGAAACACAGTGGTCAGAAACTCAGTGGTCAAAAACACAGTGGTCAAGAACACAGTGGTCAGAAACACACCAGTCAGAGACACATTGGTCAGAAACACACTGGTCAGAAAGATACACACTGTTCAGAAACACCCTGGTCAGAAAAACACTGGCCAGAAACACATTGGTCAGAAACACGCTGGTCATAAACACACTGGTCAGAATAACACTGGTCAGAAATACAGTGGTCAGAAACACAGTGGTCAGAAACAGAATGGTCCGAAACACACTGGTCAGAAACCTTTGGTCAGAAACACACTGGTCAGAAACACAGTGGTCAGATACACAGTGGTCAGAAACACAGTGGTCAGAAACACAGTGGTCAGAAACACACTGCTGAGGAACGCAGTGGTGAGTAACAGTGGACTCCCGGAGCTCGTATCCGATCCAAGTAGTGAGATCCGGACTCTTGGATCCGGATATGGATCCGGATTTGTGGATCTGACTCTTGGATCCATGGACTTGGTGTGCACCCTTAGTCAGGAACACATTAGTCGGAAACACACTGGTCAGAAAGAAAGTGGTTAGAAACACACTGGTTAGAAACGCAGTGGTCAGAAACCCACTGGTCAGTACCACAGAGGTCACAAACACGGTGTTCAGAAACACAGTGGTCGGAAACACAGTGGTCATAGACATAGTGGTCAGAAACACACTGGTTAGAAACACAGTGGTTATAAACACACTGGTCAGAAACAATGTGGTCAGAAACACACTGGTCAGAATCACAGTGGTCAGAAACACACCTGTCAGAAACACACTGTCCAGAAACACGGTGGTCAGGAACACACTGGTCAGAAACAAACTGGTCAGAAACACAGTGGTCAGAAACACACTTGTCAGAAACACACTGGCCAGAAACACAGTGTTCATAGACACACTGGTCAGAAACACAGTGGTCAGAAACACACTGGTCAGAAACACACTGGTCAGAAACACATTGGTCAGAAACACAGTGGTCAGAAACAGAGTGGTCAAAAACACAGTGGTCAGAAACACAGTGGTCAGAAAAACAGTGGTCAGGAACACAGTGGTCAGAAACACAGTGGTCAGAAACATACTGGTCAGAAACACAGTGGTCAGAAACACAGTGGCCAGAAACACACTGGTCAGAAAGACACTGGTCAGAAACACTGTGGTCAAAAACACAGTGGTCAGAAACACAGTGGTAAAAAAGACAATGGTCAGAAACACACTCGTCAGAAACAAACTGGTAAGAAACACACTGGTCAGAAACACAGTGGTCAGAAACACAGTGGCCAGAAACACACTGGTCAGAAAGACACTGGTCAGAAACACTGTGGTCAAAAACACAGTGGTCAGAAACACAGTGGTAAAAAAGACAATGGTCAGAAACACACTCGTCAGAAACAAACTGGTAAGAAACACACTGGTCAGAGACACAGTGGTCAGAAACACAATGGTCTGAAACACACTGGTCAGAAACACACTGGTCAGAAACAATGTGGTCAGAAACACAGTGGTAAAAAACACAGTGTACCGCAACACTGTGGTCAGAAACACACTGATCAGAGACACACTGGTCAGAGAAACAGTGGTCACACAGTGGTCAGAAACACAGTTGTCGGAAACACAGTGGTCGAAAACACGCTGAACAGAAACATAGTGGTCACAAACACAGTGGTCAGAAACAGAGTGGTCAGAAACTCACTGGTCAGAAGCAAGGTGGTCAGAAACACACTGGTGAGAAACACACAGGTCAGAAACACACTGGTCAGAAACGCACTGAATAGAAACACAGTGGTCAGAAACACATTGGTAAAAAACACAGTGGTCAGAAACACAGTGGTCACAAACAGCGTGGTCAAAAACACAGTGGTCAGAAACACACTGGTCTGAAACACACCGGTCAGAAGCAGACTGGTCAGAAACACAGTGGTCAGGAACACAGTGTTGACAAACACAGTGGTCAAAAACACAGTTGTCAGAAACATGGTGGTCAGAAACATAGTGGTCAGAAACACATTGGTCAGAAACACAGTGGTCAGAAACACAGTGGGCAGAAAGACAGTTGCCAGACACCCAGTGGTCAGAAACACCGTGATCAGAAACACAGTGGTCAGAAACACGGTGGTCAGAAACACACTGGTCAGAAACACAGTGGTCAGAAACACAGTGGTCAGAAACACAGTGGTCAGAAACACAGTGGTCAGAAACACGATGATGAGAAACACACAGGTGAGAAACACTTTGGTCAGAAATACACTGGTCAGAAATACACTGGTCAGAAACACAGTGGTCAGAAACAAAATGGTCAGAAACACACTGGTCAGAAACACAGTGGTCAGAAACACATGGGTAAAAAACACAGTGGTCAGAAACACACAGGTCAGAAACATAGTGATCAGAAACACAGTGGTCAGAAACAAGGTTGTCAGAAATACAGCTGTCAGAAACACGGTGGTCAGAAACACAGTGGTCAGAAACGCAGTGGTCAGAAACACAATGGTCAAAAGCTCAGTGGTCAGAAGTACAGTGGTCAGAAACACACTCGTGAGAAACACACTGGTCAGAAACACACTGGTCAGAAGAACAGTGGTTAGAGGCACAGTGGTCAGAAACACAGTGGTAAAAAACACGGGTCAGAAACACAGTGGTCAGAAACTGCGTGGTAAAAAACACAGTGGTCAGAAACACACTGGTCAGAAACACACTGGTCAAAAGCACACTGGTCAGAAACACAGTGGTCAGAAACACAGTGGCCATACACACATTGGTACAAAATACAGTGGTCAGAAACAAAGTGGTCAGAAACAAAGTGGTTACAAACACAGTGGTCAGAAACACAGTGGTCAGAAACACAGTGGCCAAAAACACGGTTGTCAAAAACACAGTGGTCAGAAACACAGTCGTCAAAAACACTGTGGTCAGAAACACAGTGGTCAGAAACACAGTGGTCATAAACACACTGGTCAGAAACACAGTGGTCAGAAACACAGTGGTCAGAAACCCAGTAGTCAGAAACACAGTTGTCAGAAACACACTGGTCAAAAAAACACTGATCAGAAACACAGTGGTCAGAAACACAGTGGTACAAAACACAGTGGTCAGAAGCACAGAGCTCGGAAACCAACTGGTCGGAAACACATTGGTCAGAAACACACAGGTCAGAAAGAAACACACTGGTCAGAAACACACTGGTCAGAAACACACTGGTCAGAAACACAGTGGTCAGAAACACACTGTTCAGAAACACATTGGTCAGAAACACGCTGGTCAGAAACACAGAGGTCAGAAACGCACTGGTCAGAAACACAGTGGTCAGAAACACAGTGGTCAGAAACAGACAGGTCAGAAACACACTACTCAGAAACACTGTGGGCAGAAACATGGTGGTCAGAAACACAGTGGTCAGAAACACAGTGGTCAGAAACACACTGCTGAGAAACCCAATGGTCAGTAACAGTAGACTCCCGGAGCTCGGATCAGATCCAAGTACTGAGATCCAGACTCTTGGATCCGGATCTGTCTCCGGATTTGCGGATCTGACTCTTGGATCCATGGATTTGGTGTGCACCCTTAGTCAAAAACACATTGGTCAGAAACACACTAGCCAGAAACACAGTGGTCAGAAACACAGTGGTCAGAAACACAGTGGTCAGATACACAGTGGTCTGAAACACAGTAGTCAGAAACACACTGGTCAGAAACACACTGGTCATAAACACGGTGGTCAGAAACACAGTGGTCAGAAACACACAAGTCAGAAACACAGTGGTCAGAAACACACTGATCAGAAACATAGTGCTCAGAAACACAGTTGTCAGAGACATAGTGGTCAGAAACACAGTAGTCAGAAACACAGTGGTCAGACACACACTGGTCACAAACACACAAGTCATTAACACCGTGGTCAGAAACACACTGGTCAGAAGCACACTGGTCAGAAACACAGTGGTCAGAAACAAAGTGGTCAGGAACACAGTGGTCATAAACACAGTGGTCTGAAACACGGTGGTCACAAACACAGTGGTCAGAAAGACACTGGTCAGAGACACGGTGGTCAGAAACACAGTGGTTAGAAACACAGTGCTTGGAAACACAACGGCCAGGACCACAGTGCTAAAAAAAAAACTCGTCAGAAACACACTGGTCAAATACACACTGGTCAGAAACACAGTGGTCAGAAACACAGTGGTCAGACACACAGTGGTCATAAAAACACCGGCCAGAAACACAGTGGTCAGGACCACATTGGTCAGAAACACAGTTGTCAGAAACTCCGAGGTCAGCAAGACACTGGTCAGAAACAGAATGGTTAGAAACACACTCATCAGAAACACGGTGGTCAGAAACACAGTGGTCAGAAACACACTGGTCAGAAACACAGTTGTCAGAAACACAGGGGTCAGAAACACAGTGGTCAGAAACACCATGGTCGGAAACACGCTGGTAAGAAACATAGTGGTCAGAAACACACCGGTCAGAATAACAGTGGTCAGAAACACACTAGTCAGAAACACACTGGTCAGAAACACACTGGTTAGAAACACACTGGTCGGAAACACTATGGTCAGAAACACACTAGTCATAAACACACTGGTCAGAAACATAGTGGTCAGTAACACAGTGGTCAGAAACACAGTGGTCAGAAACACGGTGGTCAGCAACACATTGGTCAGAAACAAGGTGGTCAGTAACACACTGGTCAGAAACACAGTGGTCAGAAAGACACTGGTCAGAAACACAGTGGTCAGATACATAGTGGTCAGAAACACAGTGGTCAGAAACACAGTTTTCAGAAACACAGAGGTCAGAATCACAGTGGTCAGAATCACAGTGGTCAGAAACACAATGGTCAGAAACACACTGGTCAGAAACACAGTGGTCAGAAACACACTAGTCATAAACACAGTGGTCAGAAACACTCTCGTCAGAAACACAGTGGTGAGAAACACACTGGTCAGAAACACAGTTGTCAGAAACACTGTGGTCAGAAACACAGTGGTCAGCAATTCAGTGGTCATAAACACACTGGTCAGAAATACAGTGGTCAGAAACAGAGTCGTCAGACGCACAGTTGTCAGAAAAACACCGGTTGGAAACACGGTGGTCAGAAACACACTGGTCAGAAAAACACTGGTCAGACACAAAGTGGTCAGAAACACAGTGGTCATAAACACAGTGGTCAAACACACATTGGTTAGAAACACATTGGTCAGAACCGCAGTGGTCAGAAACACACTGGTCAGAAACACGCTGGTCAGAAACATACTGGTCGGAAACACAGTGGTCAGAAACACGGTGGTGAGAAACACACTGGTCAGAAACACACTGGTCAGAAACACAGTGGTGAAAAACACAGTGGTCGGAAACACAGTGGTCAGAAACACAGTGGTCAGAAACATGGCGGTCAGAAACACACTGGTCAGAAACATGGTGGTCAGAAACACAGTGGTCAGAAACACGGTGGTTAGAAACGCAGTGGTCAGAAACGCACTGGTCAGAAACACAGTGGTCAGAAAAACACTGGTCAGAAACACAGTGGTCAGGAACACATTGGTCAGAAACACTGAGGTCAGAAAGACACTGCCCATAAACAGAGTGGTCATAAACAAAGTGGTCATAAACACATTGGTTGGGAACACAGTGGTCAGAGACTCACTGGTCAGAAACACAGTGGTCGGAAACACACCGGTCAAAAATACACTGGTCAGAAACACACTGGTGAGAACCACAGTGGTCAGAAACACACTGTTCAGAAACACACTGGTCGGAGACACGGTGGTCAGAAACACACTGGTTAGACAGACACTGGTCAGAAAAACAGCGGTCATAAAGACACTGGTCAGAAACACGGTAGTCAGAAACACAGTGGTCAGAAACACACTGGTCAGAACCACAGTTTTCAGAAACACGTTGGTCAGAAAGACAGTGGTCAGAAACACAGTAGTCAGAAACAGAGTGGTCAGAAACACGGTGGTCAGAAACACACTGGTCAGAAACACAATGGTCGGAGCACACTTGTCAGAAATACACTGGTCTGAAACACCGTGGTCAGAAACATAGTCGTCAGAAACACATTGTTCAGAAACACGGGTCGGAAACAAAGTGGTCAGAAACACGGTGGTCATAAACACAGTGGTCAGAAACACAGTTGTCAGAAACACACTGGTCAGAAACACATTGGTCAGAAAGACCAATGTCTTTCTGCAGTGCTTTAGTGGCCCGCTGCACATCCTTCATCTTGCTTGGCTCTTCCTCCAGCGTCACCCGGCCGTTTTCAAACGCCTCAAGCTCCTTGTCAATGGTGTCCTGGTCTCCAGGATCAGGCAGCAGTGCCATGAAGACGGTGTTCCACGCCTCCAAGATCTTCTCGTTGCCGTCAAACGTTTGTCCAAAATGTTGCGGGTGGCAACGACGTGCTGCGGCATACACCGGACAAGACATTTGATAAGTCCACCAATAGGACAGCCGCCCAGCATCCTTGCCGACACTGCCAAAGTCAGTCCACCTCGTGCCGGTCACAATCTTGAGAAGGACGTCACGCAGCTTCAGCAATCTCTCAAACATTTTGTGCACAGATCCAAAGCGGATATCACAGGCAGGCAACAGCACCAAATCACCCTCTGTCTTCAGCCAAGACCTGAGAAGGTCTTTGTTCCTGAAAAATGACACGAATCTATCAGCCTTGCTAATAAGATTGCCCCCCATTCTGTCTTCGCAACATCCTTCAGCACCAAATCCAAGGAGTGGGCCACACAGTGGCTAAAAACACAGCCGGGTACTTGTTCCTGAGCTGAACATAAGCCTTTTTGTTTGTTGACGCGTTGTCGGTGATGACCATGATGACCTTTTCAGCTCCCACCACAACGATGGCGTGGTCGTTCACTGCAGCGACGTGGTTGGCTTTTCTGATGACGCCGCTTGCATCCATTGAGAACAGGTGGGCCACCCCCTCCGCGTTGGAAGCCATGGCGGAGTAAATGGGCCGGATCTGGATGTCGGACCACTTGTCCACTCCGAAAATGTCCCAACCAGCGCGCAGTGGTGCTTCCAGTGCCTCAAGCTCTTTGTCTAGTGCTGGAAGGAGCTCGCCCGTCACCCGGTCCTTGGCAGGCAGCCTGAAGCTGGAGGTAGTTTTGTGTGCATCCTCGACCAGCTCCAGCACCACGTCGTTGCGATAGAAGGAGATGGGCAGCGCGTTTTTTGCCATAATCTTGACTATGGTCTTTTGGCAATGAGCGTTGTTGGCGTTTCCGATGTGCTCGGACATGAGGGATTGACGCGCTGTGTTTATGGATGCAGCATCCACTGGAGAGATGCTGCGGAGGGAGGCTAGGATGGTTGCTGGAGTGTGAACAGCTGCTGGAACGGAAGGAGTCTGGTCGGCTCCATCGGGGGTGCTGCTGGATGCAGTTGCTCCATGAAGTGCGCGAAGCTCCTGACGCTTGCGCTCGGCCACGAGCTTAGCCCATTCCACTGGGCTGGAAGCTGTGCCCCATGCCTCACCCTGGCCTTTGTACGGCTTTTCGTCAAAGGGCACCCAGCCATCAGGGGGCGGTGGTAACGGAGGGAGACCGCGTATAGCTCTGGCTGCAACAGGAACCACCTTGCACTTGGCGATGTTGGAGACAGCTGCCCCAAAGTGCCCTCGCATGCGGTCTGAACAGCCTGAGCCAATTTTCCCGCAGGGCCCACACAGCCATCCAGGATAGCCCCCAGCAGTAGGGACAGGTCTGAAGAATTTGCTGAGTGCACGGATAAGGAAGTCTCCAGCCAGACACGGCTGTCTGGCGGAGGGAGTGCTATTGGTGGCCTGCTTGGCCCTGCCTGAGATCTTCAACACGCTGACCCAAAGGCAGACTGCATAGTCTCGATGACTACCAAATCCCCTCACCTGCAAGGACAGAATGGAACCGCATGAGGCGGCTCCTATCCTCTCCTCGTCCAGGGTGGCATGAAATGTCATGCATTGCCGAGGTGTTTTGTGCATTGGTATTGGTGGAAAAAGCGCCGCAAAGTGTCACATGGGTCTGCTGTGTTGCTTCAACACAACTTGCACGCATCATGCACACGAGAAGCACGCCAAAACCGTAAAGTGCATGGCTGGGTCCATCCTAGCCAGCCATCCATCCAACGAGGCACATATCTCACCCTCTTGCGTGGCTGTCGCCTTGGCAAGAACCACAGCAAAAATGGCCATACGGGTGCCAAAGCCAAAATGCACACGCGAGACTTGATCTGAAATGACAAAAAAAACCCAAGCCTTGTCCAAGTTGGCCAGAACCCATATGAGGTCTTCCCAGAGCCTGGGGGAAAAAATGGGGGTCAAGTCAAGTCAACGTCGACGTCGTCTTTGATCGACTTTGCGACTCCGACTTAACCCCCTAAAGTCGGAAGTCGAAGTAAACATGGACGATGACCAACCAAAGTAGGCATATGTCACTGACCATGACCACATAATGTCACTATGTATGGTAAACTCTGAAAACTCATAACACAAGACACAAATGGTCAGAGTGGAAGACAATGGTTTGTGAATACTCGTTATCGAGTAACAAGTACGAAAACCTTCAATATGTAGTGGCACAGCGTGGCTACCATGCACAGTGACCAACCAAAGAATGCATATGTAACTGACCATGACCGACGAGTTTCACTTCATGTGGTCAGCGTTGACAACTCACAACAGGAGTCACGGATAGTCAGAGGGGGGTAACAATGGTTTGGGAACACTAGCTATTAACTGGAGAGCAAAAAAACCTTCAATACATAGTGACACGGCATGGTAGCCATGTACAGTGACAAACCAAAGTACGCATATGTCACTAACCATGACCAAACAAATCTCACAGTGTGTGGTAAACGTTGAAAACTCATAATACGAGTCACAAATGGTCAGTGGGGGAAACAATGAGTTGGGAACACTAGTTATCAACTAGCAAGTATAAAGAACTTCAACAAGCAGTGGCATGGTGTGGCTAGCGTGCACAGTGACCAACCAGAGGATGAATACATCACTGACTATGACCAAAGAAGTCCACTATGTATGATCAACAATGACAACTCTTAACACGAGTCACAAATGGTCAGAGGGAGAGACATTGGTTTGGGAAACCTATGCATGGACTAGAAAGGAAAAATAACTTCAATACTTAGTGGCACAGTGTGTCTACTGTGCACACCAAACAACCAAACCAGGCATATGTCACTGACCATGACCAAAGAATTTAATTATAGGTGGTGAACGTTCACCAACCATAACACGAGTCACAAGCTGTCAGAGGGGGAAACAATGGTCCGGGAATATCAGTTCTCAACTAGCAAGTACAATGACCTTCAATCACTATAAGCACGGTGTGGCTACCATGCACAATGAACGACCAACGTAGGCATATGTACTGCCTTTGACCAAAGAAATACACTGTGTGTGGTCAACGTTGCCAACTCATGATAGGAGTCACAAATGTTCAGAGGGGAAGACAATGGTTTGGGAACACCAGGTATCAACTAGCAAGCACAATGACCTTCAATAAGTTGGGGCACGGTGTGGATACCATGCACGATGACCAACCAAAGTAGGCATATGTCGCTGACCATGACCAAAAAATGCCACTAGGTGTGGTAAACGTTTAGAACTCATAACACGAGTCACAAATGGTCAGTGTGGAGGACAATGGTTTGTGAATACTAGTTATTGAGTAGCAAGTACAAATACCTTCAATATGTAGTGGCACAGCGTGGCTATCATGCACAGTGACCAACCAAGGTATGCATGTGTGACTGACCGCGACCAACGAATTTCACTCCATGTGGTCAGCGTTGACAACTCACAACATGAGTCACAGGTAGTCAATGGGGGGTAACAATGCTTTGGGAACACTAGCTATTAACCAGAAAGCACAAATACCTTCAATACATAGTGACGCGGCGTGGTAACCATGTACAGTGACAAACCAAAGTAGGCATTTGTCACTAACCAGTACCGAACGATTTTCACAGTGTGTGGTCAAAGTAGAAAACGCATAATGCTTGTCACAGATGGTCAGAGGGGGAGACAATGGGAACACTAGTTATCAACTAGCAAGTACAAAGACCTTCAACAAGCAGTGGCATTCTGTGGCTAGCGTGCACAGTGACCAATCAAATAATGCATACGTCACTGACTATGACTGAAGTAGTCCACTATGTGTGGTCAACATTGACAACTCATAACAAGAGTCACAAATGGTCAAAGTGAGGGACAATGCATGGACTAGAAAGGACAAAGAACTTCAATACGTAATGGCACGGTGTGGCTACTATGCACACCAAACAACCAAATTAGGCATATGTCACGGACCATGACCAGATAACTTCAACATGGGTGGTCAACATTCACCATCCATAACACGAGTCACAAACGGTCAGGGGACACAATGGTCCGGGAATATCAGTTCTCAACTAGCAAGTACAACGACCTTCAATCAGTATAAGCAAGGTGTGGCTACCATGCACAATGACCGACCAAAGTAGGCATATGTACTGCCTTTGTCAAAAGAAATACCCTGTGTGTGGTCAACGTTGATAACACATAATACAAGTCACAAATAGTCAGAGGGGGAAGCAATGGTTTGAGATCACCAGGCTTCAACTAGCAAGCAAATTTACACTCAGTACGTTGTGGTAGGTGTGGATACCATGCACGATGACCGACCAAGGTATGCATATGTCACTGACCATGACCAAATAATGTCACCATGTGTCGTAAACTTTGACAACTCATAACACGAGTCACAAATGGTGAGAGTGGAAGATAATGGTCTCTAAATACTTGTTATTGACTAGAAAGTACAAATAACTTCAATATGTAGTTTCCCAGTGTGACTACAATGAACAGTGACCAACGAAAGCATGCATATGTCACTGACCATGACCAAATGATTTCACTTCATGTGGTTAATGCAGACAACTCACGACACAAGTCACAGATATTCAGAGGGGGTGACAATGGGTTGGGAACACTAGCTATCAACTTGAAATCACCAAGACCTTCAATACGTAGTGACATGGCGTGGTAACCATGTACACTGACAAACCAAAGTAGGCATATGTCAGTGACCATGACCAAAAGAATTTCACAGTGTGTGGTCAACGTTGAAAACACATAACACGAGTCACAAATTGTCAGAGGGGGGAACAATGGGTTGGAAACACTAGTTATCAACTAGCAAGTACAAAGACCTTCAAGAAGCAGTGGCATGGTGTGGCACGTGCACAGTGACCAACCAAAGGATGCATACGTCACTGACTATGACTGAAGAAGTCCACTATGTGTGGACACACAGCACCATTGACAACTCATAACATGAGTCACAAATGGTCAGAGGGAGATACAATGGTTTGGGAACCCTGTGCATGGACTATAAAGGACAAAGAAAATCAATACATAGTGGCACGGTGTGTCTCCTATGCACACCAAACAACCAAAATAGGCATATGTCACTGACCATGACCATAGACTTTCAACATGGGTGGTCAACGTTCACCGACCATAACACGAGTCACAAACGGTCAGAGGGGGAAACAATGGTCCAAGAATATCATTTCTCAACTAGCCAGTACAACGACCTTCAATCAGTATAAGCATGGTGTGGCGACCATGCACAATGACCGACCAAAGTGGGCAAATGTACTGCCTTTGACCAAAGAAATCCACTGTGTGTGGTCACCGTTGACAACTCATAATGTGAGTCACGAATGGTCTGAGGGGGAAAATGGTTTGGGAACACCAAGTATCAAATAGCAAGTACAAGGAGCTTCAATACGCTATGGAACGGTGTGGATACCATGCACGATGACCAACCAAATAAGGCATATGTCACTGACCATGACCTAATCATGTCACTAGGTGTGGTAAAATTTGACAATTCATAACACGAGTCACAAATGGTCAGGGTGGAAGATAGTGGTTTATGAATACTAGTCATTGAATAGCAAGTACAAATACCTTCAGTATGTATTGGCACACCGTGGCTACCATGCACTGCGAAAAACCAAAGTGTGCATATGTCACTGACCATGACCAACGAATTTCACTTCATGTGGTCAGTGTTGACAACTCACAACATGAGTCACAGATATTCAGAGGGGACAACAATGGTTTGGGAACACTAGCTATCAACTAGAAAGCACAAATTCCTTTGATAGGTAGTGACATGGCGTGGTAACCATGTACAGAGACAAACCAAAGTAGGCACATGTCACTAACCATGACCAAACGGATTTCACAGTGCGTGGTCAACGTTAACAACTCATAACACGAGTCACAAATGGTCAGTGGGCAAAACCATGGGTTGCAAACACTAGTTGTCAACTAGCAAGTAGAACTATTTTCAACAAGTAGTGGCACGGTGTGGTTAGCGTGCACAGTGACCAACCAAAGGATGCATACGTCACAGACTATGACCGAAGAATTCCACTATGTATGGTAAACATTGACAACTCATAACACGAGTCACAAATGGTATGAGGGAGAGACGATGGTTTGGGAACCCTATGTATCAACTAGAAAGGACAAAGAACTTCAATACGTAGTGGCATGGTGTGGCTACTATGCACACCAAAGAACCAAACTAGACACATGTCACTGACCATGACCAAAGCATTTCAATATGGGTGGTCAACATTCACCAACCATAACACGAGTCACAAACAGTTAGAGGGGAGAAAATGGTCTGCGAATATCAGCTATCAACTAGCAAGAAAAGCGACCTTCAATCAGTCTAAGCACGGTGTGGCTACCATGCACAATGACCGACCAAAGTAGGCATATGTACTGCCCTTGACCAAGGAAATCCGCTGTCTGGTCAACGTTGACAACTCATAATACAAGTCACAAACGGTCAGAGGGGGAAATCATGGGTTGGGAACACCAAGAATCAAATAGCAAGTGCAAGGAGTTTCATGAAGTTGTAGCACGGTGTGGATACCATGCACGATGACCAACCAAAGTAGGTATATGTCACTGACCATGGCCAAATCATGTCACTACGTGTGGTAAACTTTGACAACTTTTAACACGAGTCACAAGTGGTGAGGGTGGAAGATAATGGTTTGTGAATACTATATCGACTAGGAAGTACAAATACCCTCAACATGTAGTGGCACAGTGTGGCTACAATGCATAGTGACAAACCAAATTATGCATGTCCCTGACCATGACCGACGAATTTCACCTCATGTGGTAAACGTTGACAACGCACGACACCAGTCACTGATAGTCAAAGGGAAGTAAGAATGGTTTGGGAACACTAGCTATCAACTAGAAAGCACAAAAACCTTCAATACGTAGTGACAAGGCGTGGTAACCACGTACAGTGACAAACCAAACTGGGCATATGTCACTAACCATAACCAAAGAATTTTGATATTGGTGGTTAACGTTCACAACCCATAACATGAGTCACAAATGGTGAGGGGGAAAAATGGTTTCAAAACACTATGTATCTTCTAGCAAGTACAAAGATCTTTCGTACGTATTGGCACTGTGTGGCTACCATGCACAATGACCTGCCCAAGTAGGCAGATATTGCTGGTCATGACCAAAGAAGTTTTGTGTGTGTGGTCAACGTTCACGACTCATAATACAAGTCAAACACGGGCAGATGGAGCAACAGTGGTTTGGGAATACTCTGTATCGACTAGCAAGTACCAAGACCTTTGATAAGTGGTGGCATGGGGTGGCTACCATGCACAATGACCAACCAAGGTATTCTTGTGCCACTGAATATCATAAAAAGAGCTTCACTGTGTGTTGTCAACTTTCCTTCTTATGGCTGGTCAATTGGAGAAATGGTTGCAAGGTTATCCAAGCTTGAAGTTGAAAATTTTTTAAATTTGGTCTGCGTCAAATCTTTATGATTAAACTAACTTTGTTATCATTCATAGTTTTGAAAACTATCCTCTAATCTTACACCCCCTTTTTTTATGCTCTTTACCCATAGGAACCCTTATAATGTCATTTACGCATCATATGAACACCATGTCAGATGGCTTAGTGCTTATAGAGCTAGATTCTAGAGTAGTAGGTTTTGGGTTTGAATCCTCATACGTGCAATATAGAATTGGCCCGCGACCTTGGGGGGAGGGGGGGGGGGGGGGGGGGGGGGGG
>SZWC01002420.1:49799-66490 GCA_023375785.1 Penium margaritaceum
TTGGTCTTCTGGACACCTTCCCTCCTACTAGAAGCAAGTTGAGGAATCTAGGAAGGGGCAGAAGCTTCTAGAGGACGGAAGGGATACCTTCCTATGTGGGAAAAGGACAGCCTACCAAGGAGCACTCTAGAAGCCATAGAATCTGCTAGGAAGCTCCAAATCTGGCATGCTTTGGTGTTCTGGAAATCTTAGATCAGTGGCTATAAAATGCCACTGCTTGTGAGCCTTGATCAAGTGTTCATTGCCATTCAATTGAGGCCAAAAGAATTGCCTCACACTCTGACCAGATTTTGCCATCATTGGAACCAGTTGCCTCCACAGTTTCAGTCTCTGCAAAAACAGTTGGTGGTGTGAACCAGCGACTGCTAGGGACCCTCCAGGGTGCACACTCACCCTCAGGTCAACACATCACACAAGTGACAAATGGTCAGAGGGGAAAACAATGAGTTAGGAACACTAGTTATCAACTAGCAAGTACGAAGAACTTCAACAAGTAGTGGCACGGTGTGGCTAGCGTGCACAGTGACCAACCAAAGGATGGATACGTCGCTGACTATGACCAAAGAAGTCCACTATGTGTGGTCAACATTGATAACTCATAACACGAGTCACAAATGGTCAGTGGGAGAGACAATGGTTTGTGAACCCTATGCATGGACTAGAACGGACAAATAACTTCAATACGTAGTGGCGCGGCGTGGCTAATATGCACGCCAAACATCCAAACTGGGCATATATCACTGATCATGATCATAGAATTTCAATATGGGTGGTTGACCAACCATAACACGAGTCACAAACGGTCAAGGAAGGAAACAATGGTTTGGGAATATCAGTCATCAACTAGCAAGTACGACCTTCAGTCAGTAGTAGCACGCTGTGGCTACCATGCACAATCACGGACCAAAGTAGGCATATGTACTGCCTTTGACCAAAGAAATCCGCCGTGTGTGGTCATCGTTGACAACTGGTAATAGGAGTCACAAATGGTCACAGGGGAAGAAAATGGTTTGGGAACACCAAGTATCAACTAGCAAGCACAAGGACATTCAATACATTGTGGCACGGTGTCGATACCATGCACGATGACCAACCAAGGTATGCATATTTCACTGACCATGACCAAAGAATGTCACCATGTGTGGTTAACTTTGACAGCTCATAACACGCTTCACAAATGGTCAGAGTGGAAGATAATGGTTTCTAAATGCTATTTATTGAATAGCAAGTACAAATACCTTCAATATGTAGTGGCACAGTGTGGCTACAATGCACAGTGACCACCCAAAGTATGCATATGTCACTGACCATGACCAAGGAATTTCACTTCATGTGGTCAATGTTGACAACTCACAACACGATTCACAAATGTTCAGAGGGGCTAACAACGGTTTGGGAGCACAAGCTTTCAACAATAAAACAAAAAGATCTTTGATACGTAGTCACACGGCGTAGTAACCATGTACATGGACAAACCAAAGAAGGCGTATGTCACTAACCATGACCAAACGGATTTCACAATGTGAGGTTAATGTTGAAAACTCATAACACGCGTCACAAATGGGCAGTGGGGGAAACCATGGACTGGGAACACTAGTTATCAACTAGCAAGTAGAAAGATTTTCAACAAGTAGTGGCTAGCGTGCACAGTGACCAACCAAAGGATGCATATATCACTGACTATGACTGAAGAAGTCCACTATGTGTGGTCAACATTGACAACTCATAACAAGAGTCACAAATGGTTATAGGGAGAGACAATGGTTTAGGAACCCTATGTTCTGAATAGAAAGGTCAAAGAACTTTGATACGTAGTGGCACGGTGTGGCAAACATGCACACCAAACTACCAAACTATGCATATGTCACTGACCATGACCAGAGAATTTCAATATGGGTGGTCACTGTTGACCAACCATAACACGAGTCACAAACGGTCAAAGGGGGAAACAATGGTCTGTGAATATCAGTTATAAACTAGCCAGTACAGAGACCTTCAATCAGTTGTAGCACGGTATGGCTACCATGCACAATGACCGACCAAAGTAGGCATATGTACTACCTTTGACCAAGGAAATCCGCAGTGTGTGGTCAGCGTTGACAACTCATAATAGGTGTCACAAATGGTCAGAGGGGGTGAAAATGGTTTGGGAAAAACAGGTATCAACTAGCAAGCACAAAGACTTTCAATAAGGTGTGGCACGGTGTGGATGTCATGCACGATAACAAACCAAAGTAGGCATATGTCAGCGACCATGACCAAATAATGTCACTGAGTGTGGTAAACTTTGACAACTCATCACACGAGTCACAAATTCTTTGTGTGGAAGACAATGATTTGTGCATACTAGTCATCGAGTAGCAAGTACAAATACATTCAATATGCAATGGCGCAGCGTGGCTACCATGCACAGTGACCAACCAAAGTATGAATATGTCACTGACCATGACCAACAAATTTCAATTCATGTGGTCAGCGTTGAAAGCTCACAACACAAGTCACAGATATTCAGAGGGGCTGACAATGGTTTGGGGAACACTAGCTATTGACTAGAAAGCACAAATACATTCAAAATGTAGTAACACGGCATGGTAACCATGTACAGTGACAAACCAAAGTAGGCATATGTCACTAACCATGACCAGACGATTTCACAGTGTGTGCTCAACGTTGAAACTAGTCACACGATTCACAAATGGTCAGAGGAGGAAACAATGGGTTGGGAACACTAGTTATCAACTAGCAAGTACGAATAACTCCAACAAGTAGTGGCAGAGTGTGGCTAGCGTGCACAGTGACCAACCAAAGGATGCATATGTCACTAGCAATGACCAAAGAAGTCCATTATGTGTGGTCAACATTGACAACTCATAACACGAGTCACAAATGGTCAGAGGGAGAGACAATGGTTTAGGAATCCTATGCATGGGCTAGAAAAACAAACAACTTCAATACGTAGTGGCACGGTGTGGCTAATATGCACACCAAACATCCAAACTACGCATATGTCACTGACCATGACCAGATAATTTCAATATGGGTGGTTGACTAACCATAACACAAGTCACAGATGGTCAGGGGAGCAAACAATGGTTTGGGAATATCAGTTCTCAACTAGCAAGTACAACGACCTTCAATCAGTAGAATCACAGTGTGGCTACCATGCACAATGAACGACCAATGTAGGCATATGTACTGCCATTGATGAAAGAAATCCGTTGTGTCCGGTGAACATCAACAACTCACAATACGAGTCACAAATGGTCAGAGGGGGTAAAAATGGTTCGGGAACACCAAGTATCAAATAGCAAGCACAAGGAGCTACAATACGTTGTGGCACGGTGTGGATACCATGCACGATGACCAACCAAGATATGCATATATCACTGACCATGACCAAACAATGTCACCATGTGTGGTACACTTTGACAACTCATAACACGAGTCACAAATGGTCAGGATGGAACATAATGGTTTGTGAATACTAGTTATCGACTAGCAAGTACAAATACCTTGAATATGTAGTGGAACAGTGTGGCTACAATGCACAGTGACAAACCAATGTACGCATATGTCACTGAACATGAACAAGGAATTTCACTTCATGTGGTCAATGATGACAACCCACAACACGAAGCACCAATATTCAGAGGGGGTAAGAATGGGTTGGGAACACTGGCTATCAGCAAGATAGCACAAAGACCTTCAATACGTAGTGACACGGTGTGGTAACCATGTACAGTGACAAACCAAACTAGGCATATGTCACTAACCATGACCAAAAGAATATCACAGTGTGTGGTCAGCGTTGACAATGCACAACACGAGTCACAAATAGTCAGAGGGGGGAATGATGGGTTGGGAACACTAGTTATGAACTAGCAAGTAGAAATATTTTCAACAAGTAGTGGCATGGTCAACGAAAGGACCATGTGTGGTCAACATTGAAAACTCATAACACGAGTCACAGATAGAAATACAGTGACCAACGAAAGGATGCATATGTCCTTGACTATGACCGAAGAAGTCCACTATGTGTGGTCAACATTGAAAACTCATAACACAAGTCACAGATGGTCAGAGGGCGAGACAATGGTTTGGGAACCCCATGTATGGACTAGAAATGACAAAGCAATTCGATACGTAGTGGCATAGTGTGGCTACTATGCACACCAAACAACCAAAGTAGGCATATGTCACTGGCCATGACCAAACAATTTCAATATGGGTGGTAAACATTCACCAACCATAACACGAGTCACAAACATTCAGAGGGGGAAGCAATGGTCTGGGAGTATCAGTTCTCAACTAGCAAGTACAGCGACCTTCAATCAGTATAGGCACGGTGTGGCTACCATGCACAATGACCGACCAAAGTAGGCATATATACTTTCTTTGACCAAAGAAATCCCCTGTGTGTGGACAGCGTTGACAATTCAGAATACGAATCACAAATGGTTAGAGGGGGAAACAATTATCTGGGAACATCAGGTATCAACTAGCAAGCACAATGACCTTCAACAAGTTGTGGCACGGTGTGGATGCCATGCTAATGACCAACCAAAGTAGGCATATGTCACTGACCATGACCAAATAATGTCACTAAGTGTGGTAAACTTTGACAGCTCATAACACGAGTCACAAATGATCAGAGTGGAAGAAAATGGTTTGTGAATACTAGTTATCCAGAAGCAAGTACAAATACATTCAATATGTAGTGGCACAGCGTGGCTACCATGCACAGTGACCAACCAAAGTATGCATGGCACTGACCATGACCAACAAATTTCACTTCATGTGGTCAGCGTTGACAACTCGCAACACGAGTCACTGATAGTCAAAGGGGGGTAACAATGGTTTGGAAACACTAGCTATTAACTAGAAAGCACAAGTACCTTTAATATGTAGTGACACGGCGTGGTAGCCATGTACAGTGACAAACCAGAGTAGGCATATATCCCTAATCATGACGGAACAAATTTCACCGTGTGTGGTCACTATTGAAAACTCATATCACGAGTCACAAATGGTCAGAGGGGGAAACAATGGGTTGGGAACACTAGTTTTCAACTAGCAAGTACGACAAACTTCAACAAGCAGTGGCACGGTCTGGCTAGCGTGCACAGTGACCAACCAAAGGATGAATACGTCACTACCTGTGACCGAAGAAATCCAGTTTGTGTGGTCAACATTGACAAGGCATAACACGAGTCACAAATGGTCAAAGGGAGAGAAGATGGTTTGGGAACCCTATGCATGGACTCGAAAGGAAGAATAACATCAATACGTAGTCGCACGGTGTGGCTACTATGCACACCAAACAACCAAACTAGGCATATGTCACTGACCATGACAAAAGAAGTTCAATATGGGTGGTCAACGTTCACCAACCATGACACGAGGCACAAATGGTTAGAGGGGGGAACAATGGTCCGGGAATATCAGTTCTCAACCAGCAAGTACAGCGCCCTTCAATTAGTAGTAGCACGGTGTGGCTACCATGCACAATGACCAACCAAAGTAGGCATAAGTACTGCCTTTGACCAAATAAATTAGCTGTGTGTGGTCAACGTTGACAACTCATAATACAAGTCACAAATAGTCAGAGGGGGAAACAATTGTTTGGGAACAACAGGTATCAACTAGCAAGCACAAAGACCTTCAATACGTAGTGACACGGCGTGGTAACCATGTACAGTGACAAACCAAACTAGGCATATGTCACTAACCATGACCAAAAGAATTTCACAGTGTGTGGTCAGCGTTGACAATGTACAACACGAGTCATAAATAGTCAGAGGGGGAAATAATGGGTTGGGAACACTAGTTATGAACGAGCAAGTAGAAATGTTTTGAACAAGTAGTGGCATGGTGTGGCTAGCGTGTACAGTGACCAACGAAAGGATGCATATGTCCTTGACTATGACCGAAGCAGTCCACTATGTGTGGTCAACATTGAAAACTCATAACACGAGTCACAAATGGTCAGAGGGCGAGACAATGGTTTGGGAACCCCATGTATGGACTAGAAATGACAAAGCAATTCGATACGTAGTGGCATAGTGTGGCTACTATGCACACCAAACAACCAAAGTAGGCATATGTCACTGACCATGACCAAATAATTTCAATATGGGTGGTAAACATTCACCAACCATAACACGAGTCACAAACATTCAGAGGGGGAAGCAATGGTCTGGGAGTATCAGTTCTCAACTAGCAAGTACAGTGACCTTCAATCAGTATAAGCACGGTGTGGCTACCATGCACAATGACCGACCAAAGTAGGCATATATACTGTCTTTGACCAAAGAAATCCCATGTGTGTGGACAGCGTTGACAATTCAGAATACGAATCACAAATGGTCAGAGGGGGAAACAACTATCTGGGAACATCAGGTATCAACTAGCAAGCACAAGGACTTTCAACAAGTTGTGGCACGGTGTGGATGCCATGCTAATGACCAACCAAAGTAGGCATACGTCACTGACCATGACCAAATAATGTCACTAAGTGTGGTAAACTTTGACAGCTCATAACACGAGTCACAAATGGTCAGAGTGGAAGACAATGGTTTGTGAATACTAGTTATCCAGAAGCAAGTACAAATACATTCAATATGTAGTGGCACAGTGTGGCTACCATGCACAGTGACCAACCAAAGTATGCATGGCACTGACCATGACCAACATATTTCACTTCATGTGGTCAGCGTTGACAAATCGCAACACGAGTCACTGATAGTCAAAGGGGGGTAACAATGGTTTGGGAACACTAGCTATTAGCTAGAATGCACAAGTACCCTTAATATGTAGTGACACGGCGTGGTAACCATGTGCAGTGACAACCCAAAGTAGGCATATATCACTAACCAAGACCAAACCAATTTCACCGTGTGTGGTCACTATTGAAAACTCATATCACGAGTCACAAATGGTCAGAGGGGGAAACAATGGGTTGGGAACACTAGTTTTCAACTAGCACGTACGACGAACTTCAACAAGCAATGGCACGGTTTGGCTAGCGTGCACAGTGACCAACCAAAGGATGAATACGTCACTAACTATGACTGAAGAAATCCAGTATGCGTGGTCAACATTGACAAGGCATAACACGAGTCACAAATGGTCAAAGGGAGAGAAAATGGTTTGGGAACCCAATGCATGGACTAGAAAGGAAGAATGACTTCAAAACGTAGTGGCACGGTGTGGCTACTATGCACACCAAACAACCAAACTAGGCATATGTCACTGACCATGACAAAAGAAGTTCAATATGGGTGGTCAACGTTCACCAACCATGACACGAGGCACAAATGGTCAGAGGGGGAAACAATGGTCCGGGAATATCAGTTCTCAACCAGCAAGTACAGCGCCCTTCAATTAGTAGTAGCACGGTGTGGCTACCATGCACAATGACCAACCAAAGTAGGCATAAGTACTGCCTTTGACCAAATAAATTAGCTGTGTGTGGTCAACGTTGACAACTCATAATACAAGTCACAAATAGTCAGAGGGGGGAACAATTGTTTGGGAACACCAGGTATCAACTAGCAAGCACAATGACCTTCAATACGTTGTGGCACGGTGTGGATACCATGCACGATGACCAACCATGGTATGCGTATGTCACTGCCCATGACCAAATAATGTCACCATGTGTGGTAAACTTTGGCAGCTCATAACACGAGTCACGATTGGTCATAGTGGAAGATAATGGTTTATAAATACTAGTTATCGACTAGCAAGTACAAAAACCTTCAATATGTAGTGGCAGGGTGTGGCTACAATGCACAGTGACCAACCAAAATACGCATATGTCACTGACCATGACCAAAAAAATTCACTTCATGTGGTCAATGTTGACAACTCACGACACGAGTCATAGATATTCAGAGGGGCTAACAACGGTTTGGGAACACTAGCTATCAACTAGAAAGCACAAAGACATTCGATACGCAGTGATATACCGTGGTAACCATGTACAGGGACAAACCAAAGTAGGCATATGTCACTAACCATGACCAAACGAATTTCATAGTGTGTGGTCAACGTTGAAAACTCAATACACGAGTCACAAATGGTCGGTGGAGGAAACCATAGGTTGGGAACACTAGTTATCAACTAGCAAGTAGAAAGATCTTCAAAAAGTGGCCAGCGTGCACAGTGACCAACCTAATGATGCATGTGTCACTGGCTATGACCGAACAAGTCCACTAGGTAAGGTCAACATTCACTACTCATAACAAAAGTCACAAATGGTCAGAGGGAGAGACAATGGTTTAGGAACCCTATGTATCCACTAGAAAGGACAAAGAACTTTGAGATGTAGTGGCACGGTGTGGCTAATATGCACACCAAACAACCAAACTAGGCATATGTCAATGACCATGATCAGCGAATTTCAATATGGATGGTCAACATTGACCAACCATAACACGAGTCCAACGTTCAAGGAAGGAAACAATGCTATGGGAATAGCAGTTCTCAAATAGCAAGTACAAAGACCTTTAGTCAGTAGAAGCACGGTGTGGCTACCATGAACAATGAGCGATCAAAGTATGCACATGTACTGCCTTTGAGCAAAGAAATTCACCGGGTGTGGTCAACGTTGACAACTCATAATACGAGTAACAAATGGTCAGAGGGGGAAACAATGGTTTGGGAACACCAAGTATGAAATAGCAAGCACAAGGACCTTCAATACGCTGTGGCACGGTGTGGATACCATGAACGATGACCAACCAAAGTAGGCATATGTCACTGACCATGACGAAATAATGTCCCTGTGTGTGGTAAACAAAGACATCTTATAACACGAGTCACAAATGGTCAGGGTGGAAGATAATGGTTTGTGAATACTAGTTATCGACTAGCAAGTTCAAATACCTTCAATATGTAGAGGCACAGTGTGGCTACAATGCACAGTGACCAACCAAAGTATGCATATATCACTCACCATGAACAAATAATTTCACTTCATGTGGTCAACATTGAAAACTCACAACATTAGTCACAGATACTCACAAGGGGCTAACAATGGTTTGGGAACACTCGTTGTCAACAATAAAGCACAAAGACCTTCGATACGCAATGACACGGCGTGATAACCATGTACACTGACAAAGCAAAGTAGGCATGTGTCACAAACCATGACCAAACGGATCTCACAGTGTGTGGTCAACGTTGAAAACTCATAACACAAGTCACAAATGGTCAGTGGGGGAAACCATGGGTTGGGAACACTAGTTATCAACCAGCAAGTAGAAAGACTTTCAACAAGTAGTGGCACGGTGTGGCTAGCATGCGCAGTGACCATCCAAAGGATGAACACATCACTGACTATGACCGAAGAAGTCTACTATGTATAGTCAACATTGACAAACCATCACACGAGTCACAAATGGTCAGAGGGAGAGACAATGGTTTGGGAACCATATGTGTCAACTAGAGAGGACAAAGAACTTCAATACGTAGCGGCACGGTGTGGCTACTATGCACACCAAACAACCAAACAAGGCATATGTCACTGGCCATGATGAACAAATTTCAATATGGGTGGTCAACATTCACCAATCATAACAAGAGTCACAAACGGTCTGAGGGGGGAAACAATGGTCTGTGAATATCAGTTATAACCTAGCAAGTACAGAGACCTTCAATCAGTATAAGCATGGTGTGGCTACCATGCACAATGACCGACCAAAGTAGGCGTATGTACTCCGTTTGACCAAAGAAATCCGCTGTGTGTGGTCAGCGTTGACAACTCATGATAGGAGTCACAAATGGTCAGAGGGGGAGACAATGGTTTGGGAACACCAGGTATCAATTAGCAAGCACAAGGATCTTAAATACGTTTTGGCACGGTGTGGATACCATGCACGATGACCAACAGAAGTAGGCATATGTCAATGACCATGACCAAATAATGTCACGAAGTGTGGCAAACTTTGACATTTCAAAACACGAGTCAGAAATGGTCATAGTGAAAGACAATGGTTTATGAATACTAGTCATCGAGTAGCATGTACAAATACCTTCAATATGTAATGGCACAGTGTGGCTACCATGCATAGTGACCAACCAAAGTATGCATATGTCATAGACCATGACCAACAAATTTCACTTTAATGTGGACAGCGTTGACTACTCACAACACGAGTCATAGATAGTCAAAGGGGGGTAACATTGGTTTGGGAGCACTAGCTATTGACTAGAAAGCAAAAATACCTTCAATACGTAGTAACACAGCGCGGTAATCATGTACAGTGACAAACCAAAGTAGGCATATGTCAATAACAATGACCAAACGAATTTCAGAGTGTGTGGTCAACGTTGACAACTCATCACACGAGTCACAAATGGTCAGAGGGGGAAACAATGGGTTCAAAACACTAGTTATCAACTAGCAAGTACAAAGAACTTCCACAAGTAGTGGCAAGGCGTGGCTAGCGTGCACAGTGACCAACCAAAAGATGAATACATCCCTGACTATGACCAAAGAAGTCCACTATGTGTGGTCAACATTGAGAACTCATAACACGAGTCACAAATGTTCAGAGGGCGAGACAATGGTTTGGGAATCCTATGTATAGACTAGAAAGGACAATGAAATTCAATACGCAGTGGCACGGTGTGGCTACTATGTACACCAGACAACCAAAGTAGGCATATGTCACTGACCATGACCACAGAATTTCAACATGGGTGGTCCAAATTCACCAACCATAACATGGGTCAAAAACGGTCAGAGGGGTCTTGGAGTATCAGTTCTCAACTAGCAAGTACAGCGACCTTCAATCAAGAAGCATGGTGTGGCTACCATGCACAATGACCGACCAAAGTACGCATATGTACTGCCTTTGACCAAAGAAATCTGCTGTATGTGGAAAACATTGACAACTCATTATATGAATCACAAATGGTCACTGGGGGAAACATAATCCAGGAACATCAGGTGTCAACTAGCAAGCACAAGGACCTTCAACAAGTTGTGGCACGGTGTGGATGCCATGCACGATGACCAACCAAAGTAGGTTGATGTCACTGACCATGACCGAATAATGTCACGACGTGTGGTAAACTTTGACAGCTCATAACACGAGGCACAAATTTTTAGAGTGGAAGACAATGGTTTGTGAATACTAGTTTCGACTAGCAAGTACAAATACCTTCAATATGTAGTGGCACACCGTGGCTACCATGCACTCTGACCAACCAAAGTATGCATATGTCACTGACCATAACCAACGAATTTCACTTCATGTGGTGAGCGTTGACAACTCACAACACGAGTCACAGATAGTCAAGGGGGGGGGGGGTAACAATGGTTTGGGAAAACTAGCTATTAACTAGAAAGCACAAATACATTTAATATGTAGCAACACGGTGTGGTAACCATGTAGAGTGACAAACCAAAGTAGGCATACGTCACTAACCAAGACCAAACGAATTTCACCGTGTGGGGTCAATATTGGAAACTCATAACACGAGTCACAAATGGTCAGAGGGGCAAACAATGGGTTGGGAACACTAGTTGTCAACTAGTAAGTACGAATAACTTCAACAAGTAGTGGCACCGTTTGGCTAGCGTACACAGTGACCACCCAAAGGGTGAATATGTTACTGACTATGACTGAAGAGATCCAGTATGCATGGTCAACATTGACAACGCATAACACGAGTCACAAATGGTGAGAGGGAGAGACAATGGTTTGGGAACCCTATGCATGGACTAGAAAGTACAAATAACTTCAACACGTGGTGGCAAGATGAGGCTACTATGCACACCAACCATAACACGAGTCACAAACGGTCAGAGGGGGGAACAATGGTCCGGGAATGTCAGTTATCAACTAGCAAGTACAGCGCCCTTCAATCATTAGTAGCACAGTGTGGCTACCATGCACAATGACCGACCAAAGTAGGCATATGTACTGCCTTTGACCAAAGAAATCCACTGTGTGTGGTCAACGTTGTCAGCTCATCATACGAGTCACAAATAGTCAGAGGGGGAAACACTTGTTTGGGAACACCAGGTATCAACTAGCAAGCATAATGACCTTGAATACGTTGTAGTACGGTGTGGATACCATGCACGATGACCAACCACGGTATGGGTATGTCACTGACCACGACCAAAGATTGTCACCATGTGTGGTAATCTTTGACAGATCAAAACACGAGTCACAAATGGTCATAGTAAAAGATAATGGTTTATAAATACTAGTTATCGACTAGGAAGTACAATGACCTTCAATACGTAGTGGCACCGTGTGGCTACAATGCACATTGACCAACCAAAGTATGCATATGTCACTGACCATGACCAAAGAAATTCACTTCATGTGGTCAATGTTGACAACTCACAACATGAGTAACAGATATTCAGAGGGGCAAAGAACGGTTTGAGAACACTAGCTATAAACTATAAAGCACATGGATCATGATACGTAGCAACACGTCGTGGTAACCGTGTACAGGAACAAAGCAAAGTAGGCATATGTCACTAACTATGACCAAACGGATTTCACAGTGTGTGGTCAACGTTGAAAACTCATAACACGAGTCACAAATGGTCAGTAGGAGAATCCATGGATGGGGAACACTAGTTATCAACTAGCAAGTAGAAATACTTTCAACAAGTAGTGGCATGGTGTGACTAGCGTGCACATTGACCAACCAAATGATGCATATGTCACTGGCTATGACTGAAGAATTCCACTATGTGTGGTCAACATTGACAACTCATAACACGAGTCACAAATGGTAAGAGGGAGAGACAATGATTAAGGAACCCTATGTTTTGACTGGAAAGGACAAAGAACTTCCATACATAGTGGCATGATGTGGCCAATATGCACACCAAACTACCAAACTAGTTATATGTCAATGACCATGACCAGAGAATTTTAACATGGGTGGTCAACGTTGATCAACCATAACACGAGTCAAAAATGGCAGGGGAGGAAACAATGGTCCGGGAATATCAGTTGTCAACTAGCAAGTACAATGACCTTCAGTAAGTAGTAGCACGGTGTGGCTACCATGCACAATGACCGACGAAAGTGGGCATATGTACTGCCTTTGACCAAAGAAATCCGCTGTGTGTGGTCAACGTTGACAACTCATAATACGATTCACAAATGGTCAGAGGGGGAAGCAATGGTTTGGGAACACAAGGTATCAACTAGCAAGCACAAAGACATTCAAAAAGTTGTGGCACGGCGTGGATACCATGCTCAATGACCAACCAAAGTAGGCATATGTCAGTGACCATGACCAAATAATGTCACGAAGCGTGGTAAACATTGACAACTCATAACACAAGTCACAGATGGTCAGAGTGGAAGATAATGATTTGTGAATACTAGTCATCGAGTAGCAAGTGCAAATACCTTCAATATGGCGCAGCGTGGCACAGTGACCAACCAAAGTATGCATATGTCACTGAGCATGACCAACAAACTTCACTTCATGTGGTCAGCGTTGAAAGCTCACAACACGAGTCACAGACATGTAGAGGGGCTAACAACGGTTTGGGAACACTAGCTATGACTACAAAGCACAAATACTTTCAATACGTAGTAACACGGCGTGGTAACCATGTACAGTGACAAACCAAAGTAGGCATATGTCACTAACCATGACCAAACGGATTTCACAGTGTGTGGTCAACGTTGAAAACTCATCACACCAGTCACAAATGGTCAAAGGGGGGAACCATGGTATGGGAACACTAGTTATCAACTAGCAAGTAGAAAGATTTTCAAGGAGTAGTGGCACGGTGTGGCTAGCGTGCACAGTGGCCAACCAAAGGATGCATACATCACAGACTATGACCGAAGAAGTCCACCATGTGTGGTCAACATTGACAACTCATAACACGAATAGCAAATGGTCAGAGGGAGAGACAATGGTTTAGGAACCTTATGTATTGACTGGAAATGACAAAGAACTTTGATACGTAGTGGTATGGTCTGGCTAATATGCACACCAAGCTACCAAACTAGGCATATGTCACTGACCATGACCAAAGAATTTCAATATGGGTGGTCACCGTTGACCAACCATAACACGAGTCACAAACGGTTAGAGGAGGAAACAATGCCATGGGAATATCAGTTCTCAACTAGCAAGTACAGTGTCCTTCAGTCAATCGTAGTACGGCGTGGCTACCATGCTCAGTGACCGACCAAAGCAGGCATATGCAATGCCTTTCACCAAAGAAACCCGCTGTGTGTGGTCAACTTTGACAACTCATAATACAAGGCATAAATGGAAAGAGGGGGAAAATGGTTTGGGAATACCAGGTATCAAATAGCAAGCACAAGGACCTTCAATACGCTGTGGCACGGTGTGGATACCATGCACGATGACCAACCAAAGTAGGCATATGTCACTGACCATGATCAAGTAATGTCACTAAGTGTGGTCAGCTTTGACAACTCATAATACGAGTCACAAATGGTCAGGGTGGAAGACAATGGTTTGTGAATACT
Source organism: Penium margaritaceum (assembly GCA_023375785.1). Taxonomy (NCBI): domain Eukaryota; kingdom Viridiplantae; phylum Streptophyta; class Zygnematophyceae; order Desmidiales; family Peniaceae; genus Penium; species Penium margaritaceum. Next base: position 64,301 of record SZWC01002420.1, read on the forward strand.
AGTTATCGGCTAGCAAGTAAAAATACCTTCAATATGCAGTAGCACAGTGTGGCTACAATGCACAGTGACCAACCAAAGCATGCATATGTCAGTGTCGATGAACAAATAATTTCACTTCATGTGGTCAGCATTTACAGCTCACAACATGAATCACAGATAGTCAGAGGGGGCTAACAATGGTTTGGGAACACTAGCTGTCAATAAGGAAGCACAAAGACCTTTGATACGTAATTACACGGCGTGGTAACCATGTACAGTGACAAACGAAAGGAGGCATATGTCACAAACCATGACCAAACGGATTTCACAGTGTGTGGTCAACGTTGAAAACTCATAACACGGGTCAGAAATCGTCAGTGGGGGAAACCATGGATTGGGAACACTAGTTATCAACTAGCAGTAGACAGATTTTGATCAAGTAGTGGCACGGTGTGGCTAGCGTGCACAGTGACCAACCAAAGGTTGCACACGTCACTGACTATGACCAAAGAAGTTCACTATGTATGGTCATCATTGACAACTCAGAACACGAGTCAGGAATGGTCAGAGGGAGAGACAATAGTTCGGGAACCCTATGTATTGACTAGAAAGGACAAAGAGCTTCAATACATAGTGGCACGGTGTGGCTACTATGCACACCAAACAACCAAACTACACATGTGTCACCGCCCATGATGAAATAAATTCAATATGGGTGGTCAACGTTCACCAACCATAACACGAGTCACTAACAGTCAGAGGTGGGAAGCAGTGGTTTGTGAATATCAGTTCTCAACCCACAAGTACAGCGACCTTCAATCAGTATAAGCACGATGTGGCTACCATGCACAATGACTGACCAAAGTAGGCATATGTACTACCTTTGACCAAAGAAATCCGCTGTGTGTTGTCAGCGTTGACAGCTCATAATAGGAGTTACAAATGGTGAGAGGGGGGGACAATGGTTTGGGAACACCGGGTATCAAATAGCAAGCACAGGGACCTTCAATAATTTGTGGCACGGTGTGGATACCATGCACGATGACCAACCAAAGTAGGCATATGTCACTGACCATGACGAAATAAAGTCACTAAGTGTGGTCAACTTTGACAAGTCATAGCACGTGTCACAAATGGTCAGGGTGGAAGATAATGCTTTGTGAATACTAGTTATCGACTAGCAAGTACTAATACCTTCAATATGTAATGGCACAATGTGACTACCATGCACAGTGACCAACCAAAGTATGCATCTGTCAATGACCATGACCAGCAAGTTTCACTTCATGTGGTCAGCGTTGACAACCCACAACACGAGTCACTAATGGTTAGAGGGGGGTAACAATGTTTTGGGAACACTAGCTCTCAACTAGAAAGCACAAAGACCTTCAATATGTAAAAACACGGCGTGGTAACCATGTGCAGTGACAAACCAAAATAGGCATGTGTCACTAACCATGACCAAAGAATTCCAATATGGGTGGTCAACGTTCACAACCCATAACATGAGTCACAAATGGTCAGAGGGGAAAAACATGGTTTGAAAACACTATGTATCTTCTAGCAAGTACAAAGATTTCTCGTATGTATTGGCACGGTGTGGCTACCGTTCACAATGACCTATCCAAGTAGGCATACATCACTGCTCATGACCAAAGAAGTTTTGTGTTTGTGGTCAACGTTCACAACTCATAATACAAGTCAAAAACGGGCAGAGGGAGAAACAATGGTTTGGGAATACTCGGTATTGACTAGCAAGTACAAAGACCTTCGAGAAGTGGTGGCACGGTGTGAATACCATGCACAATGACCAACCAAAAGTATGCTTGTGTCACTGAATATCATCAAAAGAGTTTCACTGTGTGTAGTCAGTTTTCACTATCACGGCTGGTCAATCAGGGCAATGGTTGAGAGCTTATTCAAGGTCAAAGTTGCAAAATTTGAAATTCCATCTGCGTCAATTTTAAGGATTAAACTAACTTTGTTATCATTCATACTTTTGAAAACTACCCTCTAATCTTACACCCCCTTATTTTATGCCCTTTACCCATAGGAACCCTTATAATGTCATTTGGACATCACATGAACACCATGTGAGTTGGCTTAGTGCTTATAGAGTTACATTCTCGAGCACTAGGTATTGGGTTTGAATTCTTGTATGCGCAATATAGAATAGGCTCTCGACATGGGGGGTGGGGGGGGGGGGGGTAG